>CAUYQV010145357.1:0-12478 GCA_963574575.1 Galagoides demidoff | reverse complement strand
GGCAAATTTCTTCAACATGTGGATGTCATTAAAGTATTTAATTTCTCCATCATAGATGAAACTCAGTTTAGCTGGATATAGGATCCTGGGTTGGAAGTTGTTTTGTTTTAGGAGATTAAAAGTTGCTGACCATCCTCTTCTAGCCAGAAAGATTTCAGCTGGAAGATCTGCAGTCATTCTCATACTCTTTCCTTTGTAGGTTATGGTTTTCTTGTGTCTAACTGCTTTCAGAATTTTTTCTTTCATATTAACTTTAGTGAACTGCTTTCAGAATTTTTTCTTTCATATTAACTTTAGTGAAGTTAATTATGATGTGCCTGGGGGATATCTCGTTTGGGTTGAGTCATGCTGGGGTTCTGAAACTATCTGCTATCTGAATTTCAGAATCTCTTGGAATGTCTGGAAAATTCTCTTTCAAAATTTCATGAAGAAGAGCTTCTGTGTTTTGTGAGGCAGCTTCATCGCTTTCAGGGATTCCCATAAGGCGAGTATTAGTTTTCTTTGAATTATCCCAGAGCTCTCTGAGAGAAAGATCTGTTCTTGCTTTCCATTTCTTTTTGTCCTTGCACTCTTGGGCTTATTCAAAAGCTTTGTCTTCAATGTCAGAGATCCTTTCTTCCGTCTGTTCCACTCTGTTACGAAGAGATTCCACCATGTTTTTCAAATCTTTGAGGGCTACAAACTCTTGCCTCAAAGTTTCAAAATCTTTGATCATTTTATCTTTGAAGTTGTTGAATTCTTGAGTCATCTTTTGAATAATTTCTTGAGATATTTTTTGAATAATTTCTTGAATTTCTAGCTCTTTCCTTTCTTCCATTCTATTAATCTTATTTACTATCCACATTCTGAACTCAATTTCTGACATCTCAGCCATCTCTTTATGGATTGGGTCTTCAGATGCCTCTGCCACGTCCTTCCTTGGGGGGGGGGTGTTGACCTACTCTGGTTATTCCTACTACCAGAGTTTTTCTGCTGACTCTGCCCCATGCTGGATTTACTCTGTTTGGCTAGGTGAGTAGGTAAGGGGAAGTTGGGTTGGGGACTCTGGGAGTAGTATTTTACTAGCCTTTTTGGGCAAAGGCTGGGACTGGTATCTGTATATTTTCCCCTAGAGCTATGCCAAGGATGCGTATAATGCTACAGTCTGAGAGCCTGGGGGCCTGTGTGTCTCTATCTTGTTTTTGGCTGGTAACTGTTCTACCTTAGAAAATCAATTACTCTGGGTTATGATCTTGGCTATGGAGAAATGTCAGCGATTAAGTCACCCCTCCCCTCACTAGTGATGGTTGGGAAAGGAAAACCACACCTTCCCTCAGCCACACCCCCAGGGTATCACTTTAGATAGTTCTCAGGTGATTGCCTCAGTTCAAATGATCTAAGTAAAGTGACCCAGTCAACACAAGTCTCAAGTGGGAGACTTCAAGAGGTCTCTGGTAACTATACAGCAGGGGTCTTCTGGTAGCTCAGGTATGAGTCGCTCTCGTGTTCTGTGAAGACAGAAGGACCTACCCAGCAAATAAAATATTCTAGGGAGGTTGATGCCTCCTAGCCCACCTTGTACCTTCGTCACACCCAGTCACTGGAGACCCCGCAGGGCTGTGACCCGGTTGCCCAATAAGCGAATGTGGCAGGGCTTTGTGTTTGCCAGAATCAAAGTAGAGTCAATGCCAGCTCTACTCAGTTACTGCTCTTTGACTCCCATCAGCAAAGGGAGTTGAGGATTGACTGTCTCAGGCACTCAGTGACAGCTGGAGAATGTTCCACCTAAAGACAATTTAGGCCTGAGAAAATCCGGAGATTCTCCCTCGACCACCAGTTCATTTGCCCAAATCAAGAGATCCAAACCTATTGACCCGATCAGTACCCACTCTCTGGCTGGAAGGATCACAAGGTCTCCAGCAACTAGATAATAGGAGTCTACTGGTGGTACAAGTGTGGCTCACTCTGATGCTCTGAGGAGTCAGAAAGGCCCGCTCAGTAGACGATTTGGAGTAAGGAGGCTGATGTCTCTTTCTCCTCCTTACTCGCCCTTCGCTGCCGGACTCTGGTAACCTCAGACTCTGTTAACCCCACTACCATTTCTGTTAACCTGGACTCTATAACCTAGTCCTGTCCAATAGGTGAGTGAGTTGGGTTTTGTGCCTACCAGGGTCCTGGTAAAGTCAATGAGTCCATCAAGGTTTTGTGCCTGCCAGAGTCCAAGTAATGTCAATACCTTCTCCACTTGGTAACCACTCTTTGTCGCCAGCCAGCAGAGATAGTTGAAGCTTATCTGCCACAGGCACTCAATGGGAGCTGGAGAATAGTCCGCTTGGGCTCAATCTAGACCTGGAATTTGTTTTCTTGAAGTCGTGGTTTGCCTCAGTGGGGAAGACGTGCATTTATCTATCTCTTTTCTCTGCTTAGCTCCCCACCTTCAGCTTGGTTGGGTTCTTCTGGCAGTTGTCTCTCCCCCTGAACTGAAGTTTATGTTGAAAGCTAGCTCCAGTCAGCTCTTGTCCTCTGTTCCTCCAAATTCTTATTGGGTAAGAAAAAAAAAAATTCTTATTGGGTGTGAAAATTGTAGTTAGGGAGCATAGCCAACCCGAGGTTTTAGCAAAGTACAAAACACATTGAAACGAAGCGGACAAATAAACAGACTAAAATGCTACCAGACACACAAGCACACCAATGCCCAGCCACTCAGAAACAAGTAAACAAACAGACAAAAAAGAAAGCAAAACAAAAGATCAACCAACCAACAAACTGACAAAAAAAAAAAACCCTTTATAAATGCGGTGGGGTTCCAGTTTAAAGGAGATATAATTATGCTGCAATATACTTTCTAGACAGCAGGTGGCGCTGTGAGTGGTCACCACGCTAAAACCTAAAAGAAAGAAAAAAAAAAGAGAGAATCTTTGCTGGCAGGTTGCATAGATTCTCCCTAGAACAGTTCCGGCAAAGTGTTGGGCATCTTGGATTAGCTTCAGATGCTGGATGGCTGGCTGCGGGTCAGAATGAGCTCTCCGTGCTTCTAGGAGAGGTGGTATGGAGATGCCATTTTTGGAGTTTTACATTACATCTGGTTCCTGGCTGGCCGCCCACTCCTATTTGTCCTCCAAACTCGGCACACGAGTCCACATTTCACCAGATTTTCCACTCAACTCCTAATTTCCCCTCAAACAGAAAATTGTTGTGGTCTAAGGGAAAAGAGCTGGGTGCTTTTTGCGCGCTCCGTGATCAATTTATTTTTGATGGGGGAAGGGCTGGTTAGTTCTAGTTCCCGCTGCCACCATCTCTGTGGCGCACACAAAAGATTTTCCTGTGCTTGTAGGAAGGGTACTGATCCCCCCTGTGGGTCACCGCATCAGTGCAGCTCCACATAGACTTCCAAAATTACTGGATGGATCAGTTCCTAAGCGGAGTCCCTTCCCCTCAAGTTTCTGTCCGAATGCCTGGATCCCTGACGCCCCCAACCGGGTCCAAATGGCTCCGGTTTCTGGCTGCCCAATTCCGCTCGGGAATCCACGCCTCACCACAATCTCCGCGAAACACACAAACTCCCCACAAATTGGGCGTAGAAGTCCTTCGTGGGGGAGGAATTGGTTTCTGCCTCCCAGGGTGCCAGCCGCGGACCTGGTGCCACTGGTCGCAGTTGCAGCTGGCACCGTTTCAGCTGCTGCCCTGAGTTTTTTCTGGCAGACACTATAGTTCTGGGCTACACTTCCAATCCAGCAATTTACCTCCTTGTTGCATGCCCTGTGCTGCTCGTCCAGGCCAGCACTCCAGTGGGAAAGATTCAGCCCCCCCCACTCTCACCTGAAACCGCCGGGAGAGTTGACTCAGGGATGCATCCCCTCTGCCATCTTGCTCTGCCTCCCTCCATTTTGATTTTTAAAAGCAATAATAAATTCATAGTATTTTTTAAAGCCCCTAAAAAAGTAAGATTTGTAGTATTTCTGTACTTGTGGGATGCTACCGCCATTTAATGAAAATGTTCTGGGAACTGTACTTCTCAAATATGAGATGGCTCATAATTTCAGAAAAGTTAAATTGTGGGGGGAAAAGTATATCTTATAAGAAATACAGTACAGGTACTGACATGGAAAAATGTCCCAGGTGTATTTTTACGGGAAAGAAGTAAGTTGCAGAGTAGTACTGCTAGCTTGTGTAACGCACACGTCCCACGTGCATGCAGTAGTTTTATTCATGCAACAATCCAGAGCTGGTGAATAGGTTCTTGGGGGAGATTCCTGTTCAAGTGGACATGCAGGGCTCAGGCTGAAGGAAGCTCTGTCATCTCCAACATAGGGCCACCTCCATTCAAGCCAGCTAGAGAGAGGAAAGAGCTTGCAGCAGCATGGACAGGAGGTTTTCATGGCCAGGCCTAGGCTCATCCCCCGTATTCGTGTTCCATAGGCTGGATTTTGTCATGTGATCATATCTAATTGCAAGGCAGGGAAATGTATTCTAGATGTGTTCTCAGGAGGAAGAGGAGAACACAAATTTACTCTTGTCATCTCTGGTATGTGTGTGTGTATATATATATATGTGGTACCTTAATTAAAAAATACAGAAATGTTAGGATATGCACAGAAATAAGTACAGAAGAATATGAATGAATTTACTTACCATGACTTCTGCAGGAAGATATAATTTAGGAAATACTTTTTGTTTTCTATTTTTCTAGTAGTGTCTTTTTTAAAAAAAATCACAAACATGGATTATTTTTGGATGCAGGAAAAAAAAAAAGGCTAGCTTTTTGTTTTGATTGTGTAGAAGGCTGCAAAGACCCACGCAGTGAGATAGAAATACCTTCACCCAAATGAGATTTCTAAGGCTTGACAACTGGTTAGAACTGCAAATATTTTTACATATTTTCATGCAGTATTCTGGTCCCTGTTGAGTCAGTAGAAAATACCAGTGTCACTTTTCCATTAAACTTATCAAACTATGTGTATACATGCATTTATTATTCTTCAATTTGATTCTTTTTCGCCCAGGAGGGGACTTCCCCCCTGAGTCGTGTGAAGACATGATGAGGAGGTGTGGGCACCGTCACATGGAAGCTCATGTTTCCAGGTGAAGAAAATTTGATACAGAGAAAGGACTGAGGTTGGAAGTTACCTGCTAGATCCAGTTCAGAGACCTTGGACAAGAGACCTGGACCCTCCATCCCACCGGGTCTCTCAACTTCAGGACTATCAACATTTTAGGGTGGATGATTCTTTGTTGCAGGAGGCTGTCCTGTGGAGGAGGATGTCCCTGGTCTCTGCCTTCTAGATGCCACCTTCCCCCTTAGATGTGACAAACAAAAATGTCTCCAAATGTTGCCAAATGTCTCCTGGGAAGCAAAATTGATCCCAGTTGAGAACCACTGATGGAACCCTAATGAGTTTCAATTTCTGCATTTAGATTGGGGACAGTAACGCTTTTCTGGTGTAACAGGCAAGGTAAGCAATACTAGTTTTTATAATAAGCAATCCCCAAATTTCAGTGGCTTGGTACAATAAGAGCTTTTTGCTTAGGTTCCATCAGTGTGGGCATTTGTGGTATGATGGCTTTCCATGTGGAACACGCAGGTTCTAGGCTGTGTCCATCTTGTGGCTCTGAACTCTGCAAGGTCCTTGGCATTCTCTCCATCCAGCTGAGGGATGATAGCAAGTGGGCCATTATTTCGAGCCTGGCCTGGAGGTAGCTCCCATTTTTCCTGCTTACATTCCATTTGCTAGGTCTTTGTCACATAGACACTCCTGATTGTAAGGAAGGCTGGGGCATGTCTTCTAGCTGAGTCCCCAGGAGCCAGCTAGCCTGTCTCAGCATGCAAGGGTAAAGATACTTTACGTACTAATTGTGGAGTGTGTATATCTGAATGTCTTCAGATTTCACTTGTCTGATGGAACAAAAAGAGTAGCATTGACATTAACATTGAAGCCTCTCCTGGAACACAGGATTTCTGAGAGTCGCTGGGACTCACTGCTACTCAGGATGAGTCTCCCCAATCCCTATTGCTTGATCTCTTAAAGAGAAGCCTGTAGCACACAAGTACTCCAGGGGGACTAAATGACCTCTGTTGTTGCTGCTGGTGGTCCTCTTGACATGAGGTCCTTGGTCATTGTGCCAGCTGAGGCATCATTACAGCTGTGCCTTGTGGCTCACAGACCCTGCTGGATCCTGACGCTATGTTGTGGCACTGAAACAGAGGCAATGACCACTCATTCCCAACTTGGCTTTGCTCGGTTGCCTCAGTCACGGCTGTGCCCAGAATCTCGGCTGGACTTACATTCAGGCAGCTCTTTTTGCTTTCTGTCCTAAGCCCTCTCTTGGCAGGAGAGCGAATCTAATCTATTGGCCTGCATAGCAGGCAGAGCCGGCCAAGGGAGGAGATCGGTGGGAGCAAAACTGCCGTTCCCTTCGTTTTCTCTGCTCCACTAATTTCTCTGCCCCCACGACTTCCCCCACCACGCATATCAGCTCATGGAACGAGACGCCACAGGCTCATCAATTTTATAATAGCAACCCCGGTTTGCTCTGGGTCTATTAGCTTTGGCGGCATCCTTCTGGAAAATCCAAGAGGGCGCTGTCAAACAGCACAGGTGCGGCTCTAAAGAGCAATTAAATGAGGTGGAAGTCATTAGGGAGTAAGAAGGTGATGCCTGTTATGTCTGCCCGGTGACACAGACTTACTGCTGATTTAGTTCATGGGAGCGTTAGGTCGCTTTGAGGAGGGTGATCTGTTGGTTGCAGCATGTTCTGCGCATGATAAATCAGATGCTGTTCATACTTAATGAAAGATGCAGATTTTAAAGATAAATCACCACCAGCTGCAGGACTTGGGGAAATTAAGCCACCTACCCCCACCTCTCTGCTCACTTGCCACCCTCCAACTTAGAATGTGACTTAGCTCAGTCATCTAATTAAGATAGCATGTGTTTTTAGTGAACTCAGCTTCTACTACCTGGGATAAAGATCATATTTGAGATTCATAAAGCTGAAATAAAAAGTTTGGCGTTTGGCTTTGTATGATTCAAGTATTTTTAGGAGACTACAAAAATTTACTGGCTCTGCACCTGTAGCTCAGTGGCTAGGGTGCCAGCCACATACACCGGAGCTGGGGGATTTGAATCCAGCCCAGGCCTGCCAAACAACAATGACAACTACAACCAAAAAATAGCCGGGTATTGTAGAGGGAGCCTGTAGTCTCAGCTACTCAGGAGGGCGAGGCAAGAGAATCGCTTAAGTCCAAGAGTTTGAGGTTGCTGTGAGCTATGATGCCATGGCACTCTACCCAGGGCGACATAGTGAGACTGTCTCAAAAAAAAAATTTAGTCATTTGGAAAGAAAAGATGAGTACAATCAATTACTCTCTCTTCTGACCCACATTGCTCTCTTTTGACTGCTAGAGTTGACTGTCCCTGCATTTTAATTTGGTTGGCCACTTTCCAGGTCATTGTGATAACAGGTAAGGTAATATTTCAGGGGATTTCTGTGGCTGTGAAGAGATCATTTCTTGATGCCTAAGAGCAGGAGTACTTTTTTGTTTTAATAGGGAGGAGAGTTTAACAGGAATGTGTGAGTTTGTGAAGATGTGTGTGTAGGTGAGTCTGTGCATGTACAAGTGTGGGGATGCACTTCCAGGATGTGTGTGTGTGTGTGTCTATGTCAACGTGTGAGTTAGGTGTCTGGGAGAATGTGTATAGATGTGTGTGTGCCTGTAAAGCGAGTGTATACCAGTGTGCATCATGTGTGTAAGCTTGTATGTGTGTGTACATTTGTGTGTGAATGCGTGTATATATGTAAGAATGTGTGCATTTGTATAAATGTATATATGACTGTGAGTCTATGACAGAAAGAGGGAGAATGATTTAAAAACAGTAAAATAACTGTTTTTCCCTTAGTTCGGTCTGAAGTCTCTCTTAGGATTGCCTATAAACTCTGGCCCAGCCATAGCTGGGATCAGAGGATTTATCCGTGAACCTTCACGGTGTATCTTTCTTGTGATTCTTCTTTATCCTGGTGGACTGCTAATGCCTAAACATCAGACCTGTGACCGGGTGTCCCTTGCACAGGAAATGTGTTTATACTGGCAGGTGCTCTTGGGACGTCTTGTGACTTGCATGCAGTTTATTCCTACCAAGATAGCCACTCTCTAGGAGATCCCTGACCAAGAGAGAAGTGATGTTCATGTGTGTCGGTCAGGGGAGATGCAGAAGTCACTTCTTAGAAGACACGTGAAATCACACTAGCAGTCGACCTCTCACAGGTCACAGAGAGAAGCGCACGCCCTGCAGAGCCATGGGAAGGGCGGAGCTGCCTGGGGCACACACCTCAACCAGGGCTGGGGGCCAAAGCCTTTACTGGGGTCAGGACCTTACCCAAGCAGGTTTCCCATGGTAGGTTTACAGCAAGCAAGCCTGGGTTCCGTGTTGAAGCTGAGGGGGTCTCTGTGGCACATCTGTGCAGTCCATGTGGGGTAGTGGAGAGGGGGGAGGGCAGAGGGGGCTCAAGCAGGTTGTATCT
Organism: Galagoides demidoff; assembly: GCA_963574575.1. NCBI lineage: Eukaryota > Metazoa > Chordata > Mammalia > Primates > Galagidae > Galagoides > Galagoides demidoff. The sequence continues at coordinate 3,979 of CAUYQV010145357.1, read as the reverse complement.
GGTTGTCCTCAAGGAAGGCAGTCACCAGGTGGTGGTTGTATCAGACAGATACCAGCATCGACCACACCGAGGAACTGGAGAACTGGAAACCGTGCCAAGAATGACTAAGCCCCATTTCTGGTGTGAGAAAGTCCAGCTTACACTCACAGTGGATGCCAAGGTGTCACCCTAGTGCGGGGACTCACTGCAGCTGGTGAGCCTCAGCTGGTCAGTCTGTCCTCCCTTTGGAATCACCCCCATTTCAAAAAGTTTTATCTCATCTGGGCGGCACCTGTGGCTCAGAGGAGTAGGGCGCTGGCCCCATATGCCAGAGGTGGTGGGTTCAAACCCAGCTCCAGCCAAAAAAAAAAAAAAAAAAGTTTTATCTCATCTTTTACATCTTTGACTAAGTTTCCTCATTCTCAGGAGTTGTCTAATCCCCTCTTCAGTCTGGGCAAAAGTGGTCGTGGGGAATGAAGGGGAGTGCTCCGTGGGAGGGGGAAACTGCTGACCAGCTCCCTGAGAATGCAGAGGTATCCCTAGCAAGGATGGGGGACTCAGCTCGGCTGAAGGCAAAAGAGGAAATAATTGAGACGAAGTTCTTCTTGCTGGCATGTGAGCTACTCACATCAGAGCTGACTTCACAGGTACCTGTTATGCCCAAATCACGGGGATCCCCCACAAATCACTCCGAGACCATATCTGATACAAAAAGCAAGAGGCAAAGTTTTTTTGCAAACTCCAACTTGGGCTCTCTCTGACCCTGACGCAGCAGGAGAGCAGAGAAGCCCCGACTCTAAAATGGAGGGGGAATTTAAGGGGTGCAGAAAGGAAGAAGGGAGGGGTAAGGGTTGCAGTACACTGATAAGGTCTCTGGCTGTGCAGAGGTACGTGTTCAATACCGATTGGTTTGAGGTGGGTCCTTATCGCTCTGGGCAGTGTTTGTTCTAGGCTGATTGGTGTGGGGGCTGCCATCACCATACGTGGGCAGATGTTGTGCAAGGTCGTGAGGCATTGCTTACATTACTCAGCACTCCTGGAATGTAACTTAGAAAAACAGCCAGGCTTTAAAATGGTGTCTCTGACAAAGTGGAGTTAGTTTGGCTCTCACATACCCTGCCCTCCTTCCTCTTGGCTTCTCACTTGGCAGAGACCCTTGGGAGAGAGGTGAGGACAGTGGGGAAGTGGACATTGAAGCCTGGGCTCCAGGATCCCTGAACCAGGCACAGTGTATCCACACTGGGAGACTGCCACTGAGGAACAGATTTTTAATAAAATCTCAAAAAAAAAAAAAAAGAAAAAAGAAAAAGTAAGATTCTTTAATGGGATAAAGAATAGTTGTTTTCTATTTTTTTTTTTTTTTTGAAACGGAGCCTCAAGCTATCCCCCTGAGTAGAGTGCCATGGCATCACAGCTCATAGCAACCTCCAACTCCTGGGCTCAAGCGAGTCTCCTGCCTCTACCTCCCAAGTAGCTGGGACCACAGGCGCCGGCCACAACGCCCAGCCATTTTTTGGTTGCAGCCATCATTGTTGTTTGGCGGGTCCGGGCTGGGGATTTGAACCCACCACCTTAGGTGTACGTGGCTGGTGCCTTAGCTGATTGAGCCACAGGCGCTGAGCCTCATTTAATTTTCTTAACAGACTTCCTTAGAGCCTCTTAATAGCTAAGAACCTCATTTTACAAAAAGAAAACTAATGTTTAGAGTTAAATACAAAGCTAGTGATGGGTAGACCTATAATCCTGTTATTCTTCTTTTTCTTCTCTCTTGTGTTTTTTTTTTTTTTCCTCAATCACCACCTCTTCCACTCTGGTTGGTTTTCCTTCTCTGCTCAGGTTTGCAAAAGGTGGCGCCCAAACAGGGACTTGAACCCTGGACCCAAAACATAAGAGAAGACACAAGAGACTAAAGATGGGGTCAGGAGGTCTGACTCAGCTGATGAGTGCAGCCAGTACCAAAACACAAAATCAGCTTTATTTTATAGTATCTTGGCAGGGTTGTTTATGGGAAGAGGCATAGACAAAAGACATATTTTTGGTCTTACAATATGATTGGAAAACGTAAATAAAATAGACAAATAATCCTGTTAATGGTTTCTACTTAACTTCATTAACGTATGTTAAAAGGTAAAAAGGGAAATATCACAAGTTTTTCTGCATAATTCCTAAAGATCAACTAGACAAAGAAAGAGCTATGTGAATTCTGGCAGAAGGAGGATGGAGAAAGGAATATCATTGTTATGTGAAAGGAGGAGAAGTAGTGTGTGGGGGGTTATTCTCTGAATTTTCCCCCAGGCTGTGGGGACCCTGCAGCTTCACACCTACTCTCCACAGAGTCCCACCCTGTCACCCTGGATAGAGTGTCATAGCTCATAGCAAATCTTGGGCTTGAGCAATCCTGCCTCAGCCTCCCGAGTAGCTGTGACTACAGGTGCTGGTGACAGTGCCTGGCTATTTTTAGAGACGTGGTCTTGCACTTGCTCAGGCTGGTCTCAAACTCCTGAGTTCAGGCAATCCACCTACCTCAGCCTCCCAGAGAGCTAGGATTATAGGCATGAGCCACCATGCCAGGCCCAGAAAAGGATTTTTTTTTTTTGAGACAGAGCCTCAAGCTGTTGCCCCTAGGTGGAGTGCTGTAGCATCACAGCTCACAGCAACCTCCAACTCCTGAGCTCAAGCGATTCTCCTGCCTCAGCCTCCCAAGTAGCTGGGACCACAGGTGCCCGCCACAACGCCCGGCTATTTTTTGGTTGCAGCTGTCATTGTTGTTTGGCAGGCCCGGGCCAGATTCATACCCGCCACCTTAGATGTATATGGCTGGTGCCTTAGCCACTTGAGCCACAGGTGCCAAGCCCAAGCTTATTTTTAATTAACTTTTTTTTTTTGGCCCACCTCCGGTATATGGGGCCAGCACCCTACTCCTGTGAGCCACAAGTGCCACCCTATTTTTAATTTTTTTTAAATATAGGGAGGGACTTGCTCTAGTGTCCAGGCTAGAGTGCAATAGTGTGATCATAGCTCTCTGTAACTCAAACTCTTTTTTTTTTTTTTGAAACAGAGTCTTACTATGTCGCCCTCGGTAGAATGCTATGACGTCACAGCTCACAGCAACCTCAAACTCTTGGGCTTAAGTGATTCTTCTACCTCTGCCTCCCAAGTAGCTGGGATTACAGGCACCCACCACAACGCCCAGATATTTTTTTATTGTATAGCTGGCTTGGGCCAGGTTCAAACCCACCACCCTCGGTATATGTGGCTGGAGCCATAACCACTGTGCTACTGGCACTGAACCTGTAACTTCAAGTCTTAGGTTTAAATGGTCCTCCTACCTCAGCTAGTTCCAGTGTGCATTACCATTCCTGACTAATTTTTTCTTTTAAACTTTATTGTAGAAATAGTCTTGCTATGTTGCCCAAGTTAGTCTCAAACTCCTGGCCTCAAGCAATGCTCCCACCTTGGCCTTCCAAAGTACTGGGTGTTTTCTTTAAAAATAACATTTCATGCTGGGCCCGGTGGCTCACACCTGTAATCCCAGCACTCTGGGAGGCCGTGGCGGGCAGATCACCTGAGCTCAGAAGTTCAAGACCTGTCTGAGCTAGAGAAAGACCCCTGTCTCTAAAAATAGCCAGGTGTTGTGATGGGCAATCCCAGCTACTCTGGAGGCTGAGGCAGGAGAATTGCTTGAGCCCAAGAGGTTGAGGTTGCTGTGAGCAACACAGCGCTCTACCAAAGATGACAAAGTGAGACTCGGTCTCAAGAAAAAAAAAAACTTTTTTTTTTTTTTTTTGAGATGGAGCCTCAAGCTGTCCCCCTGGGTAGAGTGCCATGGCATCACAGCTCACAGCAACCCTCCAACTCCTGGGCTCAAGCGAGTCTCCTGCCTCAGCCTCCCAAGTATCTGGGACCACAGGCGCCCGCCACAATGCCCGGCCATTTTTTGGTTGCAGCCATCATTGTTGTTTGGTGGGCCCGGGCTGGGGATTCGAACCCACCACCTTAG
>CAUYQV010145356.1:0-11959 GCA_963574575.1 Galagoides demidoff | reverse complement strand
AGAAGTTGTGTGATCAGCAATCCCGCAGATACAAGGGTAGAAACTGTCTGCATTTAGCCAGTTGAACCTCAGGGACTGAATTCTGACAGTCGCTGGTTTGAATCCTGCTCTGACTCTGTCAACCCTGGATGGAGTGGCCTTGGGAGAGTCTCATCACCTCTCAGAGACTCCATTTCATACCTGGATTGCATGGGGGGTGGGGTAGGCTCCTGGAAAGAAGCCCTCAAGGTTTGGGTCTTTGCTTTAGAAGCAGTGGGAACCTCTAAGGGGCTTTACATAGCAGAAGGACAGGAAACTTTTACATTTCTTTTTCTTTTTCTTTTCTTTCTTTCTTTCTTTCTTTTTTTTTTTTTTGAGATAGAGTGTCACTTTGTCATACTCAATAGAGTACAGTGGTGTCCTAGCTCACAGCAACCTCAAACTCTCGGACTCAAGTGATTCTCTTGCCTTAACCTCCCTAGTAGCTGGGATTACAGGCGCTGGCCACAACGCTGGTCTATTTTTAGAGATGGGTCTCACTCTTGCTCAGGCTGGTCTCTAACCTGTGAGCTCAGCACAGTCCACTGGCCTCAGCCTCCCAGAATGCTAGAATTACAGGCGTGAGCCACCATGCCCAGGAGGTTTTACATTTCAAACAGATCACTCAGGACCTTTATCTCAGCCCTTGTGTGGGTTGTGGGGACAAAATGGTAAAATACTGCTGACAAGCTTAGACCGGAGATGGCTCAGAGCCCAGAGGCTCTGGGCAGATGCTGCAGGCCCACCCCCCCCCACCCCCCCACCCCACCCCCCACCCCCACCCCCCCCACCCCCACCCCCGCCCATCACAGCAGGGTCCCCCATTCCCCTACAACCACTCCCATCACAGCAGCAGGGGTGGGCCAGGGGCAACTACACAGGTATCCTCACTGCATTCTAACAGCGCACAATGAGAAGAGTTTTGTTACCACTTTGTGTTACAGGACAGGAAACCGAGGCTCCAAGAGGTTATTGACTCCTATCTGTCTGTATCTGTTAGGCCACAAAATCGTAGAATGGGAGGCACCTTAAGGACTATCTCACATATGGGAGAGGCATGGAAAAGGGTCAGTGGTTCAACTACAACTTGAACTTTGCCTTAGAAATGCAAACAATATAACCTAATCATTTGTATCTGATAGGGCCAACTACAGGGACCCAAACCAAATAGAACCAAGCAAGCGCGGGGACACGGAAACAGAGTGTGCATGTCTCCCAGAATGGGATGAGTGCACCAACCCCCAAGGCCTGGATCTTTATATTCCCACCCCGCCCAAACCCACGTGCTGACTTCCTTTTTGAACACAGCCCACTCAAACCTGAGTCAATAAAGGCCACATTGGCCACACAGAACCTGGACTCTGTTTCTTTTTGTTCACATCTCCGAATAACCTCTCAGTACTCACATATTAATCTGAATTTTAAAAAGTATAAAATAAAAACAGGGCCACTGATTCCAGGCACCTGTGTGAGATGCCTTTCAAGCTGGGTTTGAGTTACTCACCATAGAAAGTGTCCTGATCCATAGGGAGGAGCTTTTGTTGATCCCTGGGGAATCCTTTGCTTTCCTCCCTTCCTCCTACGCTCCCCACGTCATCCCAGACCTCGAGGGCAGGGAGCAGGCCTCCTTCAGCCCCATGCAGCATCTGCACAGAGGATATGAGCTGCCTGTTGGTGAAGCCCCATGGGCAGCCACGTCCTGGCCCTGCTACCTGCAGAGCTAAGCACAGGCTTCTGAGTGAGACACCAGGGCTGAATCCTGGCCCTGTGACCTCAGGCAGGCTGCTTTCCTGCTCTGAATGTCAGTTTCCCCAAATATTAAAGGTGGATTTTAATATCAACCAAGCAAATATCATTGTGAAAAATAAATGAAACTTTTAATGCAAAGACCCTGGTGTGGTGCCTGGCATGTACCAAAGTTCAACAAACAGAAATCTCCCCTCTCCTCTCCTGGCTTCTCTAAGGCCACTGTCACAGAGGGAGCTCCAGCTGTAAGCATCATTCCACACCATCAAGACAAGAATGAGGGCACTCAGTGTGACCCCATCTCCCATCCTGCTGGGCCTCTGTCTGCTCAGGGTGTGGTGGGAACCTCCTGGGTTTATAGCCTGGCCAGCCATCCTCAGGCTCCCAGCACCATGTCTCATGAGGCCTCTGGGGAAAGAGCCCCAGGCCAGGAGGTGGTAAACTGGGGAACTGGAGGGTGGGAAGAGTGGGGACTGAGGAGCTGAGGTGCTGGGGGGTTGGGTGCTAAGGGGAAGAGGGCTGGGGGCTGGGGTGCTGAGGGGCTGAGCCCTGCCTCACCGAGGCCCCAGGGCCCTGGTGGGGTACAGGGTCAGCCTTTGCTATGGGGGTCAGGGAGCCTGGCTGGCAGGAGGAGAACTTTCTGATCCAACATTGTACAAGAAAATGGACTCCTAATCCACAGAAACCGATGATATACAGCTGTTTTAAGCTGCTAAATTCGGGGATATTTTGTTACTCACAGAAAACTAACATGGAGAGCCCTGTCTGCCCCCTTTTGGGGGGAATGCAGAGTTGAGTGGGAAAAATGCCAACCCAGTTGCCCCTACAGACTCAGACCGTCACCATCGGTGAGCCCTCTGTCCTGGGATCCATTCCTTCAACCTACTCAGCAGTGCAAAACTACGGGGCAACGGGGGATCAGCAAGCCTCAGAGACGCTCCCTGCTCTCTCGTCCTCCACCCTGGCACCACTGGCCCCAGCCAGACCCTGCTGCCCCCTGGCTTCTCGGCCCATGCCATCTCCCTGCCTCAGCACAGTCAATAGCTCCTTGTTTCCTCCTGCAGGAAACCCCTGAGCATTAGCAGGCCAGGCTGCCCGTGGTCAGCAGGGGCTCAGTGGTCAAGATACAAATCTGGAGTCAGACAGACATCACAGTCTAAACCTGGGCTCTACCACCTGCTGTGTTAGTCCCTGAACCTCTGTGAGCCTCAGTTTCCTCTTCTATAACGTATGGATTGCTTTTCTCATAGAGTCTGCTGTCCAGAGTTATGAGGACAGATAAGTTAGTGGACGTGGAACGCTTAGAACTGCGCCTGATCCATGGTAAGCTCTCAGTGTGTGCTCATCTTTGTGAGTGGTTAGGTTAATATTTGGGGGGAGCTGGTCTGACCTTCACATTTTCCATCTGGGATCAGGTCTTCCTCCCACCCCTGCACACCTGACCCTGGCACTGACCTCTCAGATAAGCTCATGCATTTCCTCTCATGCTCAGCCAGATGAGCTGGGTTTTCTGTTACTTACAACCACATAGACCAAGCTTGCCCATCACTGTCCTCATTCTCTCCTGCTCCTGGGCCTGAATCCTTCACGACAGCTCCACTAACTGGCCCCTCAAACACACCCAGCACAGCCCCACACCTATGTCTTCACTCTTGCTGCCCCCTCTGGTGGATGCCAATCTCCTAAACTCTCAGTTGCCCCAAATGCTGCATGTCCTTCAGTGCACCAACCCCATGGACCTTGAAGGCAGTGCACAGAGGAAAGAGCTGGGCTTTGGATTCAGGGAGGTGCTGCTTTCAACCCTGCTCCACCCCTCACTTGCTGAGTGAGCAGACTCCTTATTTCAACTTTCTGAGGCTCTGTTCACTCATCTGAAATGTGCAGATGGTGACACCACCCCCGCAGGGGTCTTCAGTGGATTGAGCACAGTGATTCATGAGAAGTGCCTGGTGCACTGTGGGTGCCTAATAATTGCTGGCTGACACATGCTGGCTTCACCGCCATACTGTCCCTCTAGAAGGGCAGGACCCCAGGGAAATCTCACCCAGCAGCCTTGTTCTGGGAAAAAGAAACAGAAAAATATTCTAATTCTGAAGAGTAAATGTCAGAGGCTTGGGAAAGATTCCGAGGTTCTGGAAATAAACACCAGGCACTGAAGGGAAGAAAGGAGGGGTGGAGGTGAAGGGGAGAAAGGAGGGGTGAAGTGGAAGGAGTGGAAGGCCAGGGTGAAGGGCAGACAGGAGGTGCCAAGCTGGAAAAGGAAGACGGGGAGAGAGAGAGAAAGAGGCAGAGGTAGACCCTTTTCTTCTGGACTAGTCTTCACTTAAGTCCCCCCACCTACCCACATAGGAAGTGGCCTCACCTGTAAAATGCAGATGCTGATCTAAGTCAAGGGGGGCAATCTGATGGCTATAGAATGTATCCACCTTCGTTTTTTCTGCATAAAGTATTTTTTCAAAATAGGATGGACTTCCAATGTCATCCAGGTGGGATATTTTGTATAGAGATCCAGATCTCTGTCTCCCTGGGAAGGCTGGCCACTCAGGACTTGAGTCCCCTGGAGAAGGGCACGTACTTCATTTTCTCACCACTCCTGACCACCACACTCAGCCTGGGGGCTGCACACTAATATCTTCAGCATCATGCTGACCCTATTTGTCTCTTACTCTGGAATCCTCCCTGCCCTCCGGAAGACTCCAGTGATCCCTCCACTAGAGGATCTAACTCTAAAACTTACCTGTCCACTCTGAGAGTCTGTAATTATCTCAGCTAAATGTCTCCTCTCAAAAAGGCTTCCTGAGATAAGATGGCCCTCCCCCAACCTCACTCTTTATCCTGTTGCTTAGGAGTCAGAGACAGAATGAACCAGAAAATAGTGCATGGCTGGGCTGGCTTTAGTGTCCCATCTGAGAAGGGGCCTGAGGCTGTGGGGGCAGGGAGAGATTTGTACTAGATGGTCTAAGCAGAACCTCTGTAGACGTAAGTCCAGGCTATCTTTGGGCAGGGCAGGGTCCAGGGCTCTCCCTGATGCAGGCAAAGTTGAGACTCTTTTAGAGAGATGACCTTTGGGAATCTGGAACTGGAATAGGTGAAATGGACCCCAGGGGACATGTGGGGTGGCTTCTAAGAGAATCAGCCCAAAGGGGCCCTCTCCAGTCCTGAGTGAAGGGCCTAGCATCAGGCCTTCTTACCAAACAAAGCAGGAGGATGGCATGGCTAGAATCCCTTCCCCAGCTCAGAAAACCTTGGAGCAGCCAACAGCCCCCTTGGTCACTGAGCTGTTGAGTGATCCTGGGCAAGACCCTTATAGACCCCATGCCTTCATTCCCTCCCCTGCCTCCATCAGCCACACACACACCCCAGCCTGCCTCCCCTTCTACCCGGGCTGTGCCAGGAAGAAGAGCCATTGGAGATTATTTGTCACCTTGGCCAGGTCTGGGCTCCAGCCTTCCCCAGGTGTCAGTTACTATTTACTGTGTTGCTGCCCTCGGGGATGGGCCCTCAGTGAGGCCCAAGGACCCAGTGCTCATCCCTGATACTTCTAAGTAGGAGGCAGCTGTCTTCCACATGGTGACTCAGGGCCTGAGGACAAGGGTGGCCCCTGCTGCGGGTCCACCTTTGGGACAGAAAGAGCAGGTCTGTGGTGCTTATTCCCTCAAGCATTCATTCATCCTGGTGAATATTTCCACAGGGCTAATTGTATGCCATGTCTATGCCTGGTATATACATTGACTATTTATTTATCACAGCCAAAGCACATAAAAGTATTATTATCCTCACACTGCAGATGAGGAAATAGGCCCAGACGGAAGGTTGCATAGCCAGTAAGTTGTCTCAGGCTTGGCCCTGCAGCCCACATTAGTCCCTGCCATGGAGCCTTCACCCAGGCTTCACCTGGCCTTGAGTCCCACACCTCTAGCATAGGGACAGCTCATAGGATAAGCAGGTCTCACTCCCACACCTCTAGCATAGGGATAGCTCATAGGATAGGCAGGTCTCACTTCTGAGAGTTGAAATCTGTCCCCTGCAAATTTCCTTTTAGAGGTCTCAGATCTGCATCCTGGGCTTCACAGATTGAGTGGCATCATCCACCAAATAGCCTTTAAGCAACAGCAGCCACAGCCACAGATACCCATAGGACTAGCTGACGTGTGCTGGATGCCTGCTGCTTGTCAGGCCATTCACTTTTGGGTGAGGGATGAGGTATGGATCAAAGTTCATTTTTAAAAATATGACTATCTACTTGTTCCAGCACCATTTGTTGAAAAGACTATTTTCTTCCACTAAATTAGCTTTGCATTGTTGTCAAAAATAAGTTATCCTTAATGTGTCCATCTATTTCTGTACTCTCCATTCTGTTCCATTGATCTGTTTGCCTATCTTGATGCTAATACCACACTCTCTTGATTATTGTAGCTTTATCCTGTATCTTAAAGTCAGATAATGTTCGACCTTTTCAAAAGCTGTCCGGCTATTTTTTGCATTTTAGAATAAATTTGCCAATTTCTGCAAAATGCTACTGGGATTAGGTTAGAATTATATTGAATCTGTAAGTCAATTTATGGAGAATTAAAATCCTAACAATAATGGGTCTTCCAAGCCATAAACACAGTCTATCTCTCTCCTTACTTAGGTCATTTTAAATTTCTCTCAAAAATGTTTTTTAATTTTCAGTGTGTAGCTCTTATACACTTTTAGTCAGATTTATCCTTAATGATTTTATATTTCTTATGCTATTATAAATGGTATTGATTTTTATTTCAATTTCCAATTGTTCATTGCCAATATGTAGAAATACAATTGATTTTTCTAAATTGATTTTATATCCTTAACCTTGATGAACTCGTTTGTCAGTTGAAGTAGACTCCATAGAACATTCTACATAGATGATCACATCATCATTAAATAATGACAGGTTTACTTCATTCTTTCCAAAGTGAATTCCTTTCATTTCTTTTTCTTGCTTTGTTACATTGGCTAGAACCTCTACTACCTTATGAATAGGAATGGTGAGAGTGAGTCCTTATCTTATTTCTGATCTCAAAGGGGAAAACCTTCAGTTTTTCCTCATTAAGTATGATGTTAGTGGTTGATATTTTGTAGATATCCTTTATTGAGATGAGGGAGTTGACTTTTATTCCTAGTTTGCTGAAAGCTTTTATCAGAAATGGATTTTAGATTTGCGAAGTTGTTGTACTGCATTTAAAGCAACAATCATGTGGTTCCTCAATAATATGAATTATATCGATTGATTTTTGAATATTAAACCAGCCTTGCATTTTAAGAGAAATTCCACTTGGCTATGATGTATTTTTATATCTTATGTATTGTTGGATTTGATTTACTGAAATTTTGTTCAAAATCCATTCATATGTTCATGAGGAATGTTGTTCTGTAGTTTCCTGGTAATGTCTTTGCATAGTTTTTATGTCAAGGTGTCTTAGTCTCTTTCTGCTGATATAAAAAATACCTGAGACTGGATGATTTGTATAGAACCATAATTTATTTCTCACAGTTCTGGAGGGAGGGAAGTCCAAGACCAAGGCACTGGCAGTTGAGGGCACAGTCTTCCTTTCATGATGGCACCCTGAATGCTACATCCCCTAGAGAGTAGAAATGTTATGTACTCACATGGCAAAAGGCAGGAGGGCAAAAGAGGTGACCTCCCTATGTCAAGCCCTTATATAAAAGCATTAATCCATTCAAGAAAGCAGAGCCCCCATGATCTAAACACCTCTTAAAAGGCCATACTTTTCAATACTGTTATGTTAGGGATAAAGTTTTAACACATAATTCAGAGTAGACAAAAATATTCAAACTATTGCACAAATTTGTGCAGATTTAGTATGATTTTATCCTTAAAAATTTGTTAGAATTCTGTAGAGAAGCTGTTTATAAGAGGCCTTGTGTTTTCTTGAAGGAAGATTTTTTAACTGCTAGTTTAATTATTCAATTTCTTTCATGAACATGGGCTTATCTTGGCTATCAATTTCTTCTTGAGTAATCTTGGGTAGCTTGTATCTTTAAGTAAATTTTTCTACTGAAGTTGTCACATTTGCATAAACTTGTTCATACTCATCTCTTATACTTATTCTAATGTCTGTAGAATTGGTAGTGATGGCTTCTCTCTCATTCCTGGTATTGGAGATTTGTGTCTTCCTTCTTTTTTTCTAACCCCTCTGGATATTTGTTTATTGTTTTGTTGATCTTCTCAAATAATCAGATTTCTTTATTGTATTTATGTATTCTATCTCATTAATTTCTGATCTGATCTTATCATCTCTCTTCTTTGGATTTGTTCCTCTAGATCAGCGGTTCTCAACTTGTGGGTCCTGACCCCCATTTAACAATGCAAATACATTGTGTCATTAGGAAGGTTGAGAACCAGTGCTCTAGATTCTTATGGTATAAGCTTAGGCCATTGTTTGAGACCAATCTAATTTTCTAACATAGATGTTTTGTGCTATGAGTTTCCCTTTGAGTACTGCTTCAGTGGCATGCCATAAATTCTAATAAGTGGTTTTTAATTATCATTCAATTCAAAATACTTTTTAAATTTTCTTTTGATTTATTCTTTAAGTTGAATTGTTTAAAAGTATATTACTTAGTTTCAAATATTTTGAGAGTTTTCTAGATATCATTATGCCATTGAGTTTAATTCATTTTTATTATTGATAGGTAACATACTTTGTACTACTAGAATCCTTTTAAATTATTGAGACTTGCTTTATATGCTTTATCTTGGTAAATATTTCATGTATACATGAATATAATATGTGTCTTTCTATTGTTGAAAGTCTCATAAATGTCTATTAGAACAAATTGATGGTGGTATAAAAGTCTTTTATATCCCTGTTTATACTCTACTTATTCTATAAGTTATTGTAAGAGTAATATGGACATCTCCCACTATAATTACAAATATGCCTATTTCTCTTTGTAGTTCTATCCATTTTTGCTTCATTATTTTGAAATTCCAATTTTCCATATATATATTTAGGACTCTTACATTCTTTTGATAAGTTGATACCTTTATCATGATTAAATGATCCTCTTTGTTCTTGTAATAGTATTCTTTGCATCGTAATATATTCTGATATTACTATAGCCACTCCTGTTTTAGATTGAATATTGCTAGCATGATAATCCATTTTCTAAGCTTTTACTTTTAACTTATTTGTGCCTCAATATTTAAAGTAGATTCCTTCTGAATATAGAATTGAGTCTTGATCCTTTATCTAATCTGATGATCTCCACATTTAATCAGGGATGTTTAGATCATTTTCACTTAACGTGATTATTAATATGATCTGTTCTTTATTCATTTTTTTCTTTTTCTAACCTTCCTTTGAATAATTGAATATTTGTCTGATCTCACTTTATCTTCTTTGTTGGAATTTTGCCTATAACTCTTTGTTTTGGTATTTCAGTGGTTACTATAGGTTTTATATTACACATACTTGGCTTATCACTGGGTTCCTTAAAGTACCATACCACTGCACGTATCAGAACCCTATAAGAGCATGCTTCTATTTCTCTTCCCTAGGCCTTTATGCTATTGATGTTGTTCATTTTACTTCTATATATGGTGTAAACCCAACACTATATTGTTTTTATTACCTGCAAATGGTCAATGACCTTCTAAAGAGATTTAAAGACTAACATATAATAATAATATATGCTATATTAGCTTGTGTAATTACCATTACCAGTGCTCTTCGTTCTTTTGTGAAATCCATAAGCCACCTAGCATCATTTTGCTTCTGCTTAGAAGACTTCACCTACCATTTCTTGTAGGCAGATCAACTGGTATTCTGAAAGAAATAATTTTAAAAGACAACAGCCAAACCATTCCCAATGTTAATGGAAAGTAAGAACACATAGAACCAAAACCTGCTGCAGATCCCAAGCACACAAAACGTGAAGAAAGGAAAAACTACACAAAGTCAGGTCATAATTAAAGTACTGAAAGCTAGTGATAAAGTCTTAAAAGCAGCCAGAATGGTGGGGAGGGGGGGGAGGCTCTGAGGAACAAATACAAGGGTGACAGCAGATTTCTCCTCAGAAATAACTCAAGAAACAGAAGAAATCTGGCAATACTGGCGGGGGTGGGGTGGGGGGGACACGTCTGAGCCTAAAATTCTAAACCCTGCAAGAATATTTCAAAAACAAAAGAGAAAAACTTTTTTAGAAATTCAAACCTGAAATATTTATTCATGGGACCTGCCTTTTCATTTCCCATCGTGGCTTCTTTGCCTGATGCCTAAGGTCTGGGAAACTGTTGCTTCATGTATTTTTTTGTTCAGCTGTGTTAGTTGCTTCAGACACCAAGGTAAATCCAGTTCCTATTATTCCATCTTGACAAGAAGCAGAAGTCATAGCAAACAAGCTGTAGCCATGGGACTACTTCCTACGAATGGTATGCAAGTAATCGTGCGGACAACGTCCAGGTGTGTCCTTAAAAAGAAGGGCTGCACTATTCATGTCCTCTTGTCCTTCCTTCCTTCTGGATGGAATGTGGACTTGAAATTGAGTTACGTTGCACAAAATCAATGGGGCCTACAAATTAGGAACAACAACAAAAGATGGAAGCAGTCTGGTGTCCCCAAAACTACAGTCACCTCACAAGGACTCAATATCTAATGCCAAAATTGTTACATGCAAGAGCAATATACTATTGTCTTAGATAAGCCACCATTGTATGGAGTCTTACTATGTAATTTTCGATAATACCTAGATCAGACACTTGGGTATTTTTCAGCAAAGCTGACATTACTTCAAAAAGTAGGCTGGGTGCAGTGGCTCACTCCTATAATCCCAGCACTCTGGGAGGTGGGGGGATCCTTTGGGCTCAGGAGTTTGAGATCAGCCTGGGTAAGAGCAAGACCCCCATCTCTACTAAAAAATAGAAAAAATAACCAGGCATGTGGCAGGTGCCTGTTGTCTCAGCTACTTGGGAAGATGAGACAAGAGGATGGCTTGAGTCCAAGAGTTTGAGGTTGCTGTGAGCTAGGATGCCATGGCACTCCACCAGAGTGACAGAGTGATACTCTGTCTCAGAAAAAAGGTCTAGGCTAAGAGCCTGGAGGAAAAACAATAATTCTGATCTACAACTTGGGCCGTAGACCTAGAGTGTCAGGGAAGCTGGGGCAACGTGCTTAGAAAAGACACCTTGGAATCTGTGGCTTTGCTAACTGGAGCCAGTTCCTATTGCGGCTGTGACCGCAATAAAATATGCACTAAGTGAGGAGGAGGTTACAGCCGGTTGCAGGGAGATGGCCTTGCTGGCAGCTGCCCCTTTTCCTCCTTGTCTAGGCTGGGAAATCCTTCCCAAAGTCCTGAATTATTCTCAGCCTTAGCCCCTTCCCACTGTCTTGAATTGGGCCTAGCCAGTGCACAGGGCAGGGAAACAGGGAAGGAAGAAAAATGAATGGGATCGCTGATGGGGCTGACAATTATGAACGGCTGGCTGTCCAGCAACCCACTCATCAGACCTGGGAGAGAACCCTCCAGGCAGGCGACACAGGGACTGAGCCCTCCTTCCTGCAGAGCATGCTCTGGCTCTTATCACCAGGCCTAGTGGAGTCATCAAATAAATCCAACATTTAGATAAGAGGGGCCTGCAGAGCACACTTTCCTGAAATTCAGTGGTAATAAAAGAGAAAAATGGATAGGCTCACTCCAGATAACCGCCGCCAGAAAAGTAATTACGCTGCTCTGTCCTGAGCCAGGATACTGGTGGCAGAGGCACCTGCCCAGGTGATTCATCAGCCTCCAATATATGAACTCCTCAAGGGCTGCCTGCTCATCTCCTCCCCTCTGGATTACCTGGGACACTTTTATTCAGATTTTGTCTAGATTTTTGATCTTCTCTATCGCTTCTTGTGAGCACCAGCACATTTTGTGTAGGTGGCACAAATATTGACTTGTTGGTGATGATCCAGAAACAAAAGAACCTCCCTCCTTCCCACTTCAAGGAAGGCAATTGTTTCAAACTACCCATATCCCGATTTGCCATGCAGATCCTTGAACTCTTTTTTTTTTTTTTTTTGAGACAGAGCCTCAAGCTATCCCCCTGGGTAGAGTGCCATGGCATCACAGCTCATAGCAACCTCCAACTCCTGGGCTCAAGCAAGTCTCTTGCCTCTGCCTCCCAAGTAGCTGGGACCACAGGTGCCCACCACAACGCCCGGCC
>CAUYQV010145352.1:0-24448 GCA_963574575.1 Galagoides demidoff | reverse complement strand
ACAGGCGCCTGCCACAACGCCCGGCCATTTTTTGGTTGCAGCCATCATTGTTGTTTGGCGGGCCCGGGCTGGGGATTCGAACCCGCCACCTTAGGTGTACATGGCTGGCGCCTTAGCCGATTGAGCCACAGGCGCTGAGCCTATGTTCAGGTTTTTAAAGTAACATCTTTGCTTTAATACAAACTCTTATGCTGGAAAAAAATTGTGATTTTTAATGAAATTTATATATGAATATGTTAATTATATTATAATTAGATATACATTTTAATTCTAATTAAATATATCTTCACATACAGAATTTCTCTTCATAATATACACATACAGGGTACCAATAAAGTTCATATGAAATTCACTATGTTAAATTATTTTAAATTGCACACAAACTTTGTCTTATTATACTTAATATGTATTATTTATACATACATAATCGCTTTAAATTAACATCAACATTACCACTAACATTCTAGTTACATAATTTTGCTTCCTAATAATCCACATATACATGTATGTATGTTATGTTATTATAATTAACAGTTACATGTAATGTGCATCTATATATATATGTGTGTGTGTATATATATAGACACATGTACGCTCACATGTTGCTTAATGATGAGGAATCGTTCTAAGAAATGAGATGTTAGGGGATTTCATCACTGTACAAGTATCATGGAGTATACTTACACCAGCGGTTTTTAACCTATGAGTCGTGACCCCTTTGTAACAATGAAAATACATCCTATATATCAGTTATTTACATTATGATTCATAACAGTAGCAAAATTACAGTTAAGAAGTAGCAATGAAAATAATTTTATGATTGGGGGTTACCCCAACATGAAGAACTGTATCAAAAGGTTGTGGCATTAGGAGGCATTAGGAAAGCTGAGAACCACTGACTTACACACAACACAGATGGTAGAGCCTACTGCTACACACAGAGGTACCTACTGCTATTCAATACTGTCAAGCAACTGTAACACAATGGTAAGGATTTGTGTATCAAAACACAGAAAAGGTACAGTAAAAATGCCATATTATAATCTTGTAGGACCACCATCATATATGTGACCTGTCACTGACTAAAGCATCATTATGTGGCACATACTGTATAAAAAACTATAAAAATAGCACTATTAGTACTAACAATGAGACAACTAGCTCTTTCAGTCCTTACAATCAAGGATGTATCCCCTTAGGAATGTACAGACAAAATACTGTCTCTTAAAGTCACCAGAAATAATAATTCTTGGTGAAATTATACCAAAAATTTTACATATATTAAAATCATAGTTTTGGTTGGGGGGAATTACATTTTTCATTATTTTTTAATTGATTTTAGAACACACAAAGATTTACATGTCTTCTCTAAACTGCTCTTCTTTCTCAGTTTTCTTCTACCTTTACTTGCCTTTTTTTCCCCTTAAGTGTGCTAGGCACAAAACCATCACTGTAACTGATAGTACTCTTTACTGGGATCTCTAAGAACTAAGAAAAAATAATAACATGATGGTAACTCCATGTCTGAGAACATAGTATCTCTTTTTGTTCAAGTTTAATTTTTTTGTTTTTTAAAGGTAATTTACAACATTGCTTTTGTATAGCTGTTAAAGAGATGGGGTCTCACTATGTTGCACAGACTAGAGTGCAATGGCTATTCACAGGCATGAACATAGCACATGATAGCTGGAAACTTCTAGGCTAAAGTGATCCTCCTGCCTCAGTCTACAGAGCAGATGTGACTACAGACTCATACAACTGTGCCTGGCTTAGGTATTTTTTTCATCATTACTATAAATGTATTCTCCCTTTATGTGACATACATGTAGAATGTTGACTGTTTTTGATCCCTATTTAAAAAACTGCACCAAGACTGCATTAAGTTTTAAATGGATCTTGAGAGAATTTATATATTAACAATACTGACTGCCTCTAATACACCCAACAGGAATCTGGGATCATTATGATGAGGTGCACAAAACCTATGGCCTCCCTACAAATTCCCTACGTGTGAAGAAGAAAATCACGAAACTTATGTGGTGGGTATATGAGTGATCGCTGTATAATTCTTTCAACTGCACTTTCAACTGTATGTTGAAAAACTGCCTAATAAAATATTGGAAAATTAAATATATATACATATATATATATCGACTGCCTCAATTGATTTAGATGCATAAAAATTTTTATAGCTTTCTGTGTAAAGTTGTCTTACAACTTCATTAGATTTAATCTGATGCCTATCAATTTTTTTGTTTACAAATGGTATGGTTGTAAAATTCCATCTTCTAATTATTTGTTGCTTGTCAAGAGAAATATAATTGATTTGGTGTATGAATAAGTATCTAGTGACTTTGCTGAAATTACTTAGTAATTTAAGAAGTTCACATTTAGGCATTTTTGGGTTTTCTATGTGCATATCATATCATTTGTAAATGACAATTGCATATACAGTAAAACCTTTGTAAGTTGACCACCCAAGGAACTGTAACAAACTGACTAACATAAAGAAGTGGTGGACGTAAGGAACTAGGCCTGTTGTACTGATACATACACGAGGTGCGTGTCTGGTCTATGAAAATTAGTTCAACTAACTTAATAAGGTAGTCAAAGTAGGTTGGTGGTCAAATATGGAGGTTGTACTGTTTTTCTATCTATTGTTTTCCCCTTGCTAAACATACTGTACAGGATCTCCGGTATAGTGATTTTGGTAGAGTTGAGCTGTACTGACACATTCTCAAATGTTGGGACAAAGTCTTCAGTCTTTTCTGTAGGGTTTGTGCAGGTACTTGAAATAAGGTTACAAAACCTTCCTTCTCGCCCTTGCTTGCTAAAGCTTTTAAAATCATGAATGGGTTTAGAGTACTATCAAACACTTTACATGCACCTACAGAGATGATCATCTGATTTTTTTCCTCTAATTATTATCAATGTAGTGAATCACACTCATTTCCAAATGCTAACTCAACCTGTAATTCTAGGAATAAATTCAGTTTAGTTATGATGTTTTATTCGCTATATGTATCACTGGGATTGGATTCCCTAAAATTTTAACATTTTTACATCTATTTTCATTAAAAAATACTGACCTATAATATTGCTTTTATATAATGCCCTTGTTAGGCTTTCTTATCAAAATTAAACTGGGTCCAGAGAAACAGAAAGTATTCAATCTGTAGTGAATCTGAAGCATTCTACTATTAGAGCAGAGGTTCTCAACCTGTGGGTTGCAACCCCTTTGTAACAATGAAAATACATGCTGCAGATCAGATATTTACATTACGATTCACAACAGTAGCAAAATTACAGTTATGAAGTAGCAATGAAAATAATTTTATGGTTGGGAGTCACAACATAAAGGGGGTTCAAAACATGAAGAAATATATTAAAGGGTTGCGGCATTAGGAGGCATTGGGAAGGTTGAGAATCACTGTATTACAGGTTACGTATCATTTCTTCTTTAAAATGTTTGGAAAAATTTACCAGTGATGCCACAAAGGTCTAAATTTCTAAATAAAAAGGTTTCTAATTACAGATTCATTTTCTTTTCTAGATATTGGCGTATGTAGATTTTTTAATCTACTTTTTGTCTCCATGTTTTTCCCCATTCTATACATTTCATGTAAATAAAATCATACATACTAGCCTTTTGTATGCAGTTTCTTTCACTCAGAATGTTTTCAAGGTTCATCTATGTTGTATGTAACATGTATCAATACTTCATTCCTTTTTATGGCAGAATTAGATACCTCCATATGAATATACAATAAATTGTTTATCTATCTATCAAGCTGATGGACATTTGGGCTGATTCTATTTTCTGGAATCTACGAATAATGTATGCATTAGTGGACAAGATTTTATGTAGACCTGTTTTCAATTCTCTTGGGCATATATGTAGGAGTGGAATTGACGAGTCATATGATAATTCTATTTTTAACGGTTTGAAAAACTGCCTAAATTTTCAAATCAGCTGCACCATATAAATTTCTATCAACAATGTATAATGGCTCCAGTTTCTTCACACTCCTGCCAATAACTGCCATTGTCCATCTGTAAAACTGTTATTTATAATTATTTTCAAGTTTGGACATTGCCTATCTTCAAAATTATGCTGTGAGTGTGGTTTGTCTGTAGATTTTACCTACCTTGTAGATCTGTATTTTTTTGGGAAAAATACTGGGAGACAGATTGTTATGTAGATGTCACTGTCTTCAGCTACATAGAAGAAGTTGAATTTAAAACTTAAATTAAAATAATGAACTAATAAAATTCTACAAAGTCATACAGGGTAAATTAAATAATTCTGTTAAGAGGAAGGTCTTTTAAATGCATGACCTCAAATCCAAAAGCCTTAGAAGGAAACAAACTTGACAGATCTCCACTCCCTAAAAATTGTTAACTATGAATAAATATATTTTAGATATAAAGTTAAAGAAAATGATAAATTTATAGACTCTTATAAACAAAAGGGCTCATTTACTAATAAAAAGTTCTTCACAAACAAGAAAAGGAATAACTCAAGTAGAAAAACTGTCAAGAGAGATAATAAGAAAAAAATCTCAATAGCATATGAGAATGTGTACAACCTCACCATAACAAATGAAGTTAAAACAAGGAGATTATTGTATAATATACTAGATTAAGATGACTAACATATCAGTGATCAAAAGGTGTTCAGAAAAAAGACGTTCTGAATCACCAGAGGAATTCTTCAAATTTGTATAAATAGAAACGTAGTAAAACCATTTGATAGACTTGGACCAAGCATTTTTAAGATTTCTGAAAATTTCATCTAGTCTGGATTTTCTCCTATAACTCATACAGCATTTTAAACTGCCGATTATCAATAAAAAAGTTTCAGAATTTAAAAATGATCAACAATAAATACATACTTGGTGTTACTACTTTATGACTTTTTATTTTACATATACATATTTCTTGAAACATCTGAGAATAAACTGAAGATAAAGTAATTATTGAATCTAAAATATGTCAATATGTATTTCCAAAGAACAGGGACTCTGACTTACATAACCACAGTAATAGTTATAAAAATCTCAAAATTTGAAATTCTCTAATCTGCAGTCCATATTCACATATCATGAACTGCCCCAACTATGTCATTTACACAACATAGCTAAACCCATGTTAGTATTTGCCACGTTTTCCTACCATAAATTTAGTACTTTTTCCCTTAAAAAATGATTTGTGGGGCTCAGTGCCTGTAGCTTAGCAGCTAGGGTGCCAGCCACATACACCGGGGCTGGTGGATTTGAATTCAGCCAAGGCCTGCCAAACAACGACAACAATAATAACAAAAATAGCTGGGCGTTGAGGCGGGTACCTGTGTCTCAGGTACTTGGGAGGCTGAGGCAAGAGAATTGCTTAAGCCCAAGAGTTAGAGGTTGCTGTGAGCTGTTATGCCATAGCACTCTATTGAGGGTGACATAGTGAGACTCTGCCTCAAAAAAAAACCCAAAAAAGATTTGTGGGGAAATACTTTTGAGACCTCTTTAGTATTCTGTTTCTCATCAAACATTTGCCCCCAAGTTTTAGCATTCATTATTTATTTTCTAACTTAATCATCCTTTCAAAATTTATTAGTTGGCATTCTACTGTCAGAAAGTGCTTTTGCTTCTTCCCGGTTCATTCATTTATGTCATTAGGATTTATACATTCCATTATTATACACAGGGATACCATCAATTACTGGGAATCTGTATTTAGAGCCTCAAAGTGTGTGGCTCTGATCATGTGAATCCCTTCAACTTGGCTCCTGTGACCTTTTGCTGTGGTCCCTATAATTCTCTGAATAATTCGTTTTCTTCAGTAGATGATGCCACAAGGGTCTGACTTTCTAAATGAAAAAGTTTCTAATTACAGATTCATTTTCTTTTCTAGATATTGGCTTATGTAGACTTTCTAATCTACTTTTTGTCTCCATGGATTTCCCCATTCTATACACAAATTTCTTGCCAGGGAGCTAGGTAATGCACATATAAGGGATATGTATTTGTCAAATGATCAAATTGTACATTTAAAATATGTTTATCTTAACACTCTAGCTAGTAGTGCTTTCTATAATGTTAGGGGCAAATAACACTGCCTGTAACTGCCCCTTTACTTTAACTGTAAGGAAAAAATAAATTGATAATAATGAAAGCCAAGTTTCTCTGTTAGACAAAGGAAGTACTTTTTAAAAAGCTAGAATAAACTCTGAATTTCTCACATAGATATAGAGATACAAAAATATAAATACAAGATTTGTGTATACAACTGTGTGTGTATGCACATGTGGCATACACACACACATTTTCTAACTTTGTTCACTGAAAGGTAGGAGAGACAATGAGACATCTGGAGCAGTGGGCACAACTAGCAGCCAGATCTGGGTTTTTAAATTCTTTTTTCCAACAAAAGCAAGCAGGTTTCATTAGAGAAAAGGCTGACATCAGGTTTTGGAAAGGGAATGTATAAGATGAGGATGTAGCATCTTGCATTCAAAGTGATTTTATGTTTTCCTTTTCTTCCTCCTTATGAGAAAACATTACAGAACATTATATACTATATATGATAAGTATTTAAAAACAATGTATATGAGAACCCTGAAATAAAAGCACTACTTTCTCTCCACACAGTGCAAGGAAACAAAATAAAGTAACTGACAAATCCAAAAACCAATAGTGCCTTGGTAGTTTTCCCACCATGTTTCTCAATAAATATATTTCAAAGAAAGAATTCTGAGGCTTTAATAGATATCCCCTATATCCAATACTTAAAGGAAATAAACATAAATGCACAGTCCATAACTTGAACAAATTTGAATTCAAGAAACATTCACTGAATAGTCACTATGTAGGCAGCACTGTGCATTGTGGGACTTACTAACTGAATAAGGTATAATCTTTGCTTTTTTTTTTTTTTTTTGAGACAGAGTTTCACTTTGTCGCCTTTAGTAGAGTGCTATGAAATCACAGTTCACAGCAACCTCAAACTCTTGTGCTTAAGCGATTCTCTTGCCTCAGCCTCCCGAGTAGGGGACTGCATTGGGACTACAGATGACCGCCACAATGCCCAGATATTTTTAGGGATGAGGTCTTGCTTTGGCTCAGGCTGGACTCAAATTCCTGAGCTAGGAGGCAATCTACCTACCCCAGCCTCCCAGAGTGCTAGCATTACAGGCGTGAGCCACCACACCCTGCCATAATCTTTGCTTTTTAAGAGTTTAAAATCTAGTTGTTTATATGAAACTGAGGATAGTGAATTCATGGTTATATAAATGATCCAATTTGGAGAAAACAAAACATAAACCATTAGAAAATGACAGTTTGACAACAACACAATGCAACGGTAAAGTGGTTTAGTTTGGAGCCCCGACATTAAAATACTTCATTAAAAATTTAACCTCAAAAAAAAAAGGTGGGGGGAAAGGGGAGGATTTAACCTCAGGCCAGGGGCAATGGTTCCTGTCTTTAATCTGAAGTGGGAGGATGGCTTGAGGCCAGGAGTTCAAGACCAGACTGAGCAATATAGTAAACCCTTACCTCTACCAAAAAAAAAAAAGAAAGAAAGAAAAAAAGGTGGGTGTGGTGGCACACATCACATCTGTAGTCCTAGATGATCAGGAGGTTGAGGCAGGAGTAAGCTTTGAGTCTAGAAGTTTGAGGTTGTAGTGAGGTTTAAAGATGCTATTGCACTCTGGCCTGGGCAATAGGGCAAACCTGTCTAAATAAAAAAAAAAAAGAATTCTACCTCTAGTCTCAATAGTTCAAATCTAATCAGATGGTATGATCACCTATATAAATGTTAGTAGGATAATGAGTCCATTCAATGTATGCTTTTTTTTTATTTTGCAGTTTTTGGCTGTGGCTGGGTTTGAACCTGCCACCTCCGGCAGATGGAGCTGGTACCCTACTCCTTTGAGCTGCAGGCGCTACGCCAAAGTATGCTATTTTTCTAGTAAGGTCATCTCAGAACAAGGTAAAAGGGAGCTGTGTTTTTGATTCTTATAATGCTTATAAAACCAAAATTCTATATTAGCTACCTAAATCTCTTATCAAGTAAGGAATTATTCTTTAAATATATACCCTTACATGAAACTTTACCTCAAATAATAAGAAAGTAAAAATATTAGCTCTAGAATTCTAGACCATTTCTTACTTGGATGTGTCTTTAATTTTCTCTACCTTATTCCCTTTAGTTCAAAGCATGGACTACAGATGTTCGAAGTTTATTGACTAATGAATGAGAAAGGAGAAAATACTTGAAAAATCATGGTCCCTTTTTGAACATCTTTATCTTAGGCCAGGTGCGGTGGCTTATACCTGTAATCCTAGCACTCTGGGAGCCAAGGCAGGTGGACTGTTTGAGCTACAAGTTTGAGACCAGCCTAAGCCAGAGTGAGACCCTGTCTCTAAAAAAAAAAAAATAGCTGGGCATTATGGTGGCTGCCTGTAGTCAGAAGGCTGAGATAAGAGGATAGATTGAGCCCAAGAGTTTGAGGTTTCTGTGACCTACAATGCCAGGGTATATTCTACCTGAAGTGACAAAGTGAGACTCTATCTCAAAAAAAAGAAAGAAAAGAAAAGAAAATCTTTGTTTTAATTTTCTGATAGAGGGGTAAAAGAAATCATCAAATTTATAACATGTTATACAAACAATTATACCAAGTTTTACCATTCTTTCACAGATCAGAAAGTCTGAGTAGATTAAAATGTATACACATATGAATCTCTAAAAGATCAGAGTAATGAAGCCTCCTTAAGTGGTTATTGCCTACTACAGTTAAAATTGAAACTGAAAGCATATTGAAAAGTAATTCAGCATTCTTTAAAATTCTTACCACAATCATTTCTGAAGGCTCTAATACAAGACAATCACATCCTCTTTTTCCTCCAAACTGCTTACCAAAACTATAAAAACAGAAAAACAATTTCTTTAGCAAAGGTTATAAACAAAATGTATCATTATAGGCAAAAAAAGCAAACAATAACAAAAATCACCTAGATGTTAACCAAGAAGTTCTGATCCTGACATCCATATAAGTAAAATTAGACTTTCTTACGGGGGACAGACACCTCTGTTCTTAATTGCTTAGAAAAAACAGATGTCAATACAGTATAGCATGAAACTTCTTTTAAAATTTTTGCTTCTAACTAGTCCCTAAAATTGCCTAATCTCAAATTTTGAACATATGTCAATATATGTTCAAGAAAAAAAAAAACCCCACAGGTAATAAAAAATGATAATATGATTATGCAATGTTTTATACAAGTAAATTATTATACCCTTTTGGGAACAGTATTAAGACAACAGATATAAAAAATATTCACATTCAAGTATAGTAGTGCCTTGGTATCTGATGGGGACTGGTCCCAGCTTCCCCAAATCAAAATCCACAGTTGTTCAAATTTTATTATTTAAATGGTGTAGTATTTGCTTATAACCTATGCACATCCTACCATACACAAAATAACTGCTATATAAATAGCTGTAACATAATCATTCAGGAAATAATGGCAAGTGATTCTGATCTGCTGAAACCAAAAGATGAGAATCCATGGATTTGAAGGGCCAAATGCATATAAAGAATGTAGTTAGGTACACAAATGATTTATTTTTAAAAATGCTGGAATCACTGGCTATTTCCCTTTAAAAAACTAAAGCTGGCTCGGCACCTGTGGCTCAAGTGGCTAGGGTGCCAGCCACATACACCTAAGGTGGCGGGTTCAAATCCAGCTCGGGCCCACCGAACAACAATGACGGCTGCAACCAAAAAATAGCCAGCATTGTGGCGGGCGCCTGTGGTCCCAGCTACTTGTGGTCCCTCAAGCCAGGCTGAGGCAGGAGACTGGCTTGAGCCCAGGAGTTGGAGGTTGCTGTGAGCTGTGATGCCACAGCATTCTACCCAGGGGGACAGCTTGAGGCTCTGTCCCAAAAAATAAAATAAAATAAAATAAAAAACTAAAGCTGTATCAGTAATAAAAGAAAATGAATTTTTATATTCCTGGTTTGAGAAACACATATCTAAGCAAATCACAAAACAAAGCAATAAAGTTGGATGTGTTGGCTCATGCCTATAATCCCTGTACTCTGGGAGGTTGAAGCAGGAGAGGCATTTAAGCCCAAGTGTTTGAGACCAGCCCAGGGTAACACAGAGGGATTCTCTACAAAAAAATCAAAAAAGTAACTGGGCATGGTGGTTCATGCCTGTAGCCCCAGCTGCTTGGAAGGCTTAGGTAGGAGTTCAGGAGTGTGAGATAAGGTTGCAGTGAGCTATAATGATGTCACTGCATTCTAGTCCAAGTGACAGAGAACCTGCCCTCAAAAATGCCTTGGTCAAAAAGGCAATCATAAAGAAAAAGATATATTTTCATTTTAAAAGATAAACTGAATTTTTTTAAAAATGGAAAGAATAAGAAAAACTTGCCCATTATATAAAACACAAAAGGTTGACAAACTTACATTGGTATGTACGTACTTAAAAGAAATTATAAAATAACCTAAGATACCACAATTTGGAATATTTAGTACCAAATATATTTATTTACATATTTATTTAAATTATTCCGAAATAACCAAATGGGAAAAAACTGATGTAAACAAAATAAAAATAAATTTAATAAGTACAGAAATCATTTTTAAAGAAAACTGTACAATTTTATTGATGGATCGAAAATAGGGCTTAAAGTAACACAGCACATGCTTTTATCAGAAGGCGCACTTCACTCTATAAAATGTCAATTACCCACGAAGTATAAAGTTATATACAAATATAGCTTATAACAAAACCCTCATCAAAGTGCAAAAAAAATTACTTTTTGAATATAAACAAAAAGACCACTTTTGTTTTTTTCTTAAGCAGATTTGTATGTTTCCTCAAATAAACTCTTATATCACATAATATATTCAAAAATGAAATTTATAAGTTTGCTTTTATGCAAGATAGAATAATAGAGTCTAAATTTACTCCTCCCCCCCAAAATAGCAGAAAACAAAACAAAGTATATAAAACAACAGTTTCAAGACACTGAAAGGGAGGCAGGCCAAGGCTGTTATTCCTAAGAGACAGAACAAAAAACTAAGAAAACCTCTTCAATAACCTATTTTACTACTGATAAGCAATCTCAAGACTGCAATGCAAGAAGAGAGAAGCCTAACAGAACCTTTCAGTCTCACCAGGTGAAGACAAAATCTTAGGGTTTGGAAGAAAGGAGTGAGCAGCAAAGGGGGCTGGAGGGAACCGGATGTGCACAAGAGTATCCATAAAAAGTGTATGTGTATGTATGGTATGTTGAGTGCATGTGTGCACTATGGACATCTTCACAAAGGTTCCCATGAGTCTTTGAATGAATACTGTGAGAACAAGCCTGAAAGTCAAAATAAAAAGATGATACAATACATGAATCACTGGGTAGGGTCCTCAGAAATTTATTTTCTTAGTAACATGATAAATCAGTCCTATACTCAAAAGTGCTAAACTTGGTCAAACAAATTTAAAAGATAAAGCTTGCCGGGGCACAGTAGCTCACACCTGTAATCTTAGCATTGTGGGAAGCCAAGACTGCTGGACTGCTTGAACTCAGGAGTTCAAGAATAGCCTGAGCAAAAGTGAGACCTCATCTTTACTAAAAATAGAAAAACTAGCCGGGCATCATGGCAGGTACCTGTAGTCCCAGGTACTGGGGAAATGGCTAAGTAAGAGGATTGTCCAAACCCAAAAAGATGGAGGTTGATGTAAGCTATTATGACACCACCTCACTCTATTCAGGGCAACAAGAGTGAGACTCTGTCTAAAAAAAAAAAAAAAAAAAAAGTAATGAATAAATAATCAAATAGATTCCAGTTAGCTAGACTATATGTTAGAACAAAGCCCCCCAAAATACAAAAGATGAAACCTAACGATATAAAATTCACAATGTCTGATATCCAATAAAGGAACAAAACAAAAAGCATACAAAGAACAGATAATATAATTCATAACCAAAAGAAAAAACCAATCAATATAAAAAGACCCAGAACTCTCAGAAGGGAATCAACAAAGACATTAAAACAGCTCTTTTTAAGTATGCTTCTTACGTTCAAGTAGAAATAAATAAAAACATAATCAAGAGAGAAATAGAAGATATAAAAAAAAGACCTTGTGGAATGTTGTATCAAATCACATGTACACATACATAAGGTCTGGCTGTCCCATTTTTCTAAGAGTATTAAAATTGGTGAGTGGCTTAAGATAGTGTCAACTTCATCTACCTATTCATAAAGTTTCCTATCAATTTTCATTTATTATTTTTAACACCCACTCAGATGTATGTTTGCAAGACTAGCTCAATTTGTTGACAGAAAGCTGTTCATAAAATTCTCTCAACACTTTTGATTTCTGTAGGATAATAATGTCCCCCTTTTCATGTCTTATTTGGTAACTTGTGTTTTCTCTTCTTTTGACAGTCAGTCAAACTCAAAGTTTATCTTTTCAAGGCATCAACTTTTCATTTTATTGGTTTTTCTCATTCTTCATTTCACTGATTTCCAGTCAAACTTTACTTCTGCTTGCTTTTGAGTTTACTTTGCTCTTTTCATTCTTTAGATGAAAATTTAAGATGACTGAATCAAAACAATTCTTTTCTTATAGAAATGTACTATATAAAGTTAGTGGTATAAATTTCTAAGTACTGCTTTTGTTGCATCCCGTAAATTTAGATGTGTGCTCATTTTCACTGAGTTCAAAATATTTTCTAATTTCTATTGTGAAGTCTTTTACCTCTGTGCCATTTACAAATATATTCTTTAAACTCTCACATTTCTTTCTGGTATTGATTTATAATTTAATTCCAATGTGGTTCAATGATTCCAATCCTTTTAAGTTTATTAAGACTTGTATTATGGCCCTAGATTCTATGCCCTATCCTGGAAAATGACCTGTAAGCCATGAAAAAAAAAATTACATGAAAAAAAAAATTACAACATGGCTTCAAGCCTTGTTCAACGAGGCTTTTCAAGCTTCATACCTTTACAAATTTTCAGACTAGTGGTTCTATTATTGAAAGTAGAATTCTGGGCCAAGCCTGGGGGCTCACGCCTGTAATCCTAGCACTCAGGGAAGGCCAAGATGAGTGGAATGCTTGAGCTCAGGAGTTTGAGACCAACCTGAACAAGAGTGAGACCCCATCTCTACAAAAAATATGAAAAACTAGCCAGGCTTGGTGGCACATACCAGGAGACCCAGCTACTCCAGAGGCTGAGGCAAGAGGATTGCTCGCACCCAGGAGTTTGAGGTTGCTGTGAGTTAAGCTGATGTTTTACCCAGAGTAACAGAGTAAGACTCTGTCACAACAACAACAACAACAACAAAAAGAGCAGATCTTTGAAATCATCAGCTATAATTGCTAAATTCCTACTGATCCTTTCAATTCTGTCTCCATGTATTTTGAGGCTCTGCTATTAAATATACAATAAAAATCGCTATGTATTCCTAATGTAAGGATCCTTTCTTTTTTCTTACCTATCCTTTCATTCTCCCTTTTTAAATTTCAGATTAATGTGAGGGTACAAACAATTAGGTTACAATGTTTGCATCTGTTAGATAAAGACCCTATTGAAATTGTGTCCCATTCCCAAGAGGTGTGCCAATAACCTGACATTGTACCCATTAGAGGGGAGCATACCAATCCCCCTCATAGTAATCTTTTAACACTGAAATTCTGCTGTCAGTCTCTAGTAATATTTCCTGTTTTAAAATCTATTTTGATTGATACTGATATGATCACTCCAGTTATCTTATGAATATAGTTTGCCTGATATATCTTCCTTCATCCTTTTGCTTTCAACTTATTTGAGCTTTGAAACTAAAGTGTGTGTTTGAAGACAGCATAGAATTGGGTCTTAGATTATCAAGGGTTTGATAATCTTTTTCTTTTGACTATAATGTTTATACTAAGCTTCTGTAATGAAAAGTTTTGACATGTCTGAATTATGTCTGCCATTTTCCTGTTTTTTAAATGACATCTTTTTTTTTACTATCAACATTTCTATCAAATATTTTTGTTTAGTGTTCCATTTTAATTCCTTTGTTGTTCTTTTAAAATACCATTTTTTATTATCTTCTTAATGGTTAGTCTAGGAATTACAATATGTTTTGGGAACAGGGCAACGCAGTCCACTCTCACTACTTTCAAACAGTAGAGTATAAGAGATTCTAGTCAGTGCAAAAATTAAAAAAAAAACAAATTAAAGGCACAGACACTAGAAACGAAAAAGTAAAATGATCTTTATTATAGGACACTGACCCTGTATGTAGGAAATTCTAAGAAACCTACAAATAAACTACTAGATCTAATAAAATAATGTATTGAGGTCGTAAGATAAAAGACCAATATGCAAAAACCAACTCCACTTATACATACTAGCATACTAGCAATGAATAAAATGAAAATGAAATTAAAAAACAATTCCAATCAAATCAGTGTTAAAAAGAGTAAAATATTTGAGACTAACTTAACAAAAATTTAAGACTCTTTACAGTGAACAATTCAAAACATTGCTGAGAGAAATAAAAAATGATCTAAATATATATTGAATTATCCATGTTCACAGATTGGAAGACAGATACTGTTAAGACGGCAATTCTCAACAAATTAATCTATAGATTCAAATAGTTTCCTATCAAAATCCCAACAGGCTTTATTGTACAATCTGACAAACAGATCCTTAAATTTACATGGAAATACAAAGAACCTAAAACAGCTAAAACCATTATAATCATGAACAAAGTTTTAAGACTTACTGGATTTGGAAACTTATTTTAAAAAAGGCTACAATAATCAAAATAGTCAGTACTGGTACCAAGACAAAAAAAGAACAGTTTAATGGAAAATAAATTCGTCCAGAAAATTATAAACACATACATACTTCGATGGTAAAATGACTATCAACAAAGATACTAAAGGAATTCAATAGGAAAAGGATAGTCTTTTCAATTTAATATGCAAATGTCCATTAAGCAAAACTAAACCAAAACAACCCCCCCAAAACAAAAATTAACTCACAGTAGATCATAAGCCAAATGTTAAGCAATATATTAAAAAAAAATTATAGAAAAAACCCATAAAACTAAAGAAGTGAGGTTAGTCAAAGATTTCTTTGATAAGACACCAAAAGATCTATCTTTAAAAGAAAAACCAATAGGCTCGGCACCTGTGGCTCAAGTGGCTAAGGCACCAGCCACAGACACCTAAGGTGGTGGGTTCAAATCCAGCCCGGGCCCACCAAAACAACAATGATGGCTGCAACCAAAAAATAGCCAGGCACTGTGGCTGGCACCTGTGGTCCCAGCTACTTGGGAGGCGGAGGCAGGAGACTCGCTTGAGCCCAGAGTTGGAGGTTGCTGTGAGCTGTGATGCCATGGCACTCTACCCAGGGAGATAGCTTGAGGCTCTGTCTAAAAAAAAAAAAGAAAGAAAGAAAGAAAAAACAATAGACTGAAATTCATCAAAATTAAAAGCTTTTGTCCTTCAAAAGTTATTAGTCAGGAAAAAAAAAGATAAGCCACAAACTGAGAAAATATGTAATTATTTATCTAATAAAGAAACTGTATACAAAATATATAAATCTTTCACCTTGATAAGACAACACAATCTAAAAATGGATGAAAAAATCTGAATGGGTATTTCACCAAAGAAGATATACAACATGCTATTACATACACACCAGAAGGCAGAACTGTGGTTACCCGATAATAAGGATGCAGGAAAATAGATTATAAAGGGGCAACTAGATAAAGGACACCTATGGAAAATTTATAGCTAAGATTATACTTGGTAAAAAAACTGACTTAGGGCGGTGCCTGTGGCTCAACAGGGTAGGGCCCTGGCCCCATATGCCGGAGGTGGCGGGTTCGGGTCCAGCCCCGGCCAAAAACTGCAAAAAAACAAAAAACCAAATTGAATTAATGCTTCTAATGCCCCAACGTCAACCCCACTTTTAAATGAAGAACAAGTAAATTGCTCCATTATGTCTCTTCAATATTATACTGTATACTTTTGTTTTGTTTTTTGTGAGACAGAGTCTCACTCTGTTACCCAGGCTACAGTGCCTTGGCGTCAGCCTACCACACAACAACCTCAAACTCCTAGATTTAAGCAATCCTCCTGCCTCAGTTTCCACAGTAGCTGGAACTACAGGTGCCAGCCACAATGTACAGTTAATTTTGCTATTTTTAGTAGAGCTGGGGTCTTGCTTAGCTCAGGTTAGAGTTTATCCTCCTACCTTGGAGTGCTAGGATTACAGACGTGAGTTACTGTGCATAGCCAGCACTGTAGTTTTTACTGTAGTTTTTCCCTAGTACAATAAAACAAGAGGGGGGAAAAAGGCTTTTGGATGAGGCAGAAAAAGAAAGCAAAATTGTCTATTCACTGATGACAAGATATTTATTTAGAAAAATGCTGAAGAACCTATAATAGCAATGAGAGTAAGTAAATTTAGTAAGGTTACAAGAATATCATAGGCAATATGTCTACACTGGAAACTACAAAACGCTGTTGAGAGAAACTAAAGAGCTAAATAAGTGGAGTGATGTATTTTGTTCATGCTTCAAAGGAATCAATTGTTAAGATGTTAATTTTCCCTTAACTTGTTTATACATGTATTATGTTTCCACTGAAAACTCCCATAGGGTTTTAAAAACTTTAAAATTCACAAACTGTTGCCAAAATTCACATGGACTGCAAAAGAACCTATAATAACCAAAACATTTTTGACAAAAGTTCCAGGACCCATGCTACATGATTTCATAATTTATTACAAAGCTAAATTAATCAGGACAATGCAGTATGGGCACCAATAGAAAAACAAATCAATAAAACAAAATAAAGAATTGAAAAATAGAGTCACAAACACACAATCAATTAAATTTTAATAAAGATACAAAGGCAATCCAGAGGATAAAGGATATTTTCTGTCAACATATAATGCTGAAACAAATGAGGATACAAAGGTAAAAAGATAAAATTATACCCATATCTAATACCATATAAAAAATTAACTTAAAATAGATGACAGATCTAAATATAATAAAACCTAAAATTAAAAAACTTCCAGAAGAAATTGTAGCAAAATATTCTTTGTGACCTTAGGTTAACCAAAGATTTCTTTTTTTTTCTTTTTTCTCTTTTTTTGTTTTGTTGCAGTTTGGCTGGGCTGAGTTTGAACCCACCACCTTAGGTATATGTGTCTGGTGCCCCACCCACTGAGCCACAGGTGCTGCCCAGGCTTCTTTTTTAAAAGTACTCAAATATGTCAGTTTTATTGTTTCATCACACACACATTTATTTGCCACTAACAAGTGAACTACAGACTTGGGGGTGGAGGCAAGATGGCTGACTGGAGCCAGCTTTCCACAGAGGCTCCCATCTAGAAAGAGAGTTAAAAGACAGAAGTTTACCAAGTAAGCTGATGGTTTGGAGGTGAGCCAAGAAAGAAGGTTGAAGAATGCATATCAACCCTGCTGAGGTGAGCTGTGACCCCCAAGGAAACATACAATAGGTACAAAATCCATCGTGAAGTGGATGGAAGTCCCCACCCCCATGAGAACAGCTCGCAGGATACTTTCTCCAAATAAGCGAGCAGAGTTCAGATATCCTACTATTATCCCATGGGAGAGATCCTCTAAAAACTGGGAACTCCTTACCCAGAGAGGACCTACTAGTGGGCCATGGCACTCTCCCACCAGGCATAAAACTATATAAAACTGTATATATTCTTTACCTACAATTCTGAACTCCAAGCACTCCCCTCCACTCACACCCTGAGGTCTGGAAGCCTGTCCCCCATGGAGTCCAGATTCCTGGGCATTTTGTCAAGATGTGTGGACAAGACATGAGCTGTTACAAGTCTGTGCTGATTCTGCAGCATGGGTGTAAAGAGAAGACGGTGGACTGGGGAAACCATATGGGAGAGGGAGAGGTGGTGCCCCATGGCACAGAGCAGCAGTGGTGACAACGGAAACAATAGGGCTCACACCCCAGGGGATAGTTTGGAGAGACACTTCCCGTCTCTCTGAGCAACG
The DNA here is from genome assembly GCA_963574575.1 of Galagoides demidoff. NCBI lineage: Eukaryota > Metazoa > Chordata > Mammalia > Primates > Galagidae > Galagoides > Galagoides demidoff. Next base: position 6,384 of record CAUYQV010145352.1, on the reverse strand, counting down.
AGAAGAAGTAGGGCATCTTCTCTGGTGGCAGCCATTGGCGGAACAGATCTGGGACAGAAACACAGACCCTATTAGCAAAGGAGATGCCTGAAGCGGTACCTGCCTGAGTCCAGCAGAAACAGAGACTAGAATACATGTGTGTAGAGAGTGCAGACTCCCAGGGCAGAGCTAAGTCAGAAGGGCTGCTTTAGTGAGCCTAAGAAGCACCTAGCCCCCAGGGGATCATAGCTGAGACAAAAGCAGGTAGGGAAACTGCACCAGCCTAGGGAGAGGCAAGAACTGAGAGCTGAGCGTGAGCTCTAACCCTTCCCATCCCAACACAGACTGCAGCCAAGACAGAGACGCCAGCTCCGGGTAGCCACATAGGGCAGGGCTGAGTCACAGCTTCTGTGAACTCAAACAGAGCCTGGCCTGCAGGAGAATATAGCCAGAAACACAAATTCTGCAAAAAAGGAAGTGTCAGCAACATCTGATTGCAGGGCTGGAACTTAGTGAACTGCCCCAGCTTCCATTAAGCACCAAGGTTGTCAGGCCTCAGCATCCCCTATCAAATGGTGGCAGCCTGGTAGAGGAGAGAGAGAGATCTCCCTGTGTCTCAGGCAGGCACAAACACCTAGAGCATTTGCTCACTGGAGGGAACTGGGTCACAGCCCTGCGGGTTTACTAGTGAAAGACTGGGTTGTGACAGAGGTGCAAGGTGGGGAAGAAGGCATCCACCTTCCCAGAGTAAATCATTTGCTGGGTGGGTCCTTCTGACTCCACAGAGCACTGGAGTGAGTCATACTTGAGCTGCCAGCAGACCCCTGCCATCTAGTAGCTGGGGACCTTTTGAACTCTCCCACTTGAGACGGGGTGCTGACTGGGACAACTGATTTGGAACACCTGAACTGGGCCAATTACCTGCAGACTATCCAAAGTGGTACCCTGGGTGTGTGGTTGTGGGAAGGTTTGATTTTCCTCTTCCAGTTGTTGCCAATGGGGGTGGGGGATGACTCAATTGCTGGTATTTCTCAACAGCTGAGACTTCAACCCAGAGTTACTGATTCACTAGGATTGGACAGAGACCAGCTGAAAATAAGACAGAGCCACTTAGCCCTACCACACCAAGCAGGACCCCAGTGTCTCAGGCTGTGGCACTGTATGGGTCCTTTGCAAAGCTCTAAGGGAAAAGGTACAGACACCAGGCAGAGCTCTTGGGAAAAGGGCTGGTTAATCACCACTCCAGGAGCCCCCAAGCCAACTTCACCTTATCTGCTTATCTAGCCAAATGGTGTAAAATCATAATGGGATGTAATCAGTGGAAAAACTCTGACAGCACGAATAACCAGTGTAAATCAACTCCACCAAGGAACAACATAGCGGACACAACTGAAGATCCTATTCATAAACAAATGGCTGAGATATCAGAAATCAAATTCAGAATTTAAATTGCAAATGAGATTAATAGAATGGAGGTTAAGTTGGAATTAGAAATTCAAGGAGCATTTCAAAAGTTGTCTCAAGAATTCAATGAATTCAGGCAGTGTCTGTGGTTCAAAGGAGTAGGGTGCTGGCCCCATATGCCGGAGGTAGCGGGTTCAAACCCAGCCCCAGTCGAAAACAGCAAAAAAAAAAAAAAGTATTCAATGAATTCAAAGACAAAAATCACCAAAGATTTTGACACATTGAGGCAAGAACTTGCAGCCATCAAAGATATGAGAAATACAGTACAATCCCTCAGTAACAGAATGGAGCAGGCAGAAGAAAGGATTTCTGACATTGAATACAAAGCTTTTGAATGCTCCCAAACGCTCAAAGAGGAAGAGGAAGTAGAGAACAAAAACGGATCATTCTCTTTGAGAGCTGAGGGATGATCTGAAGAAAACTAATATTTGCCACAAAGGTGACGAGGTTGCTTCAAATGGCACAGATGCTTTACTTCATGAGATAATGAAGAACTTCCCAGACATGCCAACAGCTTCTAAAATTCAGACAGCAGACAGTTTCACAACCGCAGCACGACTCAACCCAAATAAGACATCTCTTAGACACATTATAATTAACTTTGCCAAAGTGAATATGAAGAAGAAAATTCTGCAAGCACTCAGACATAAGAAAACCATAACCTACAAGAGGAAGAATATTAGAATGACTGCAGATCTCTCTGCTGAAACCTTTCAAGCTAGAAGAGGGCAGTCATCGACTTTTAATCGCCTAAAACAAAATAACTTTCAACCCAGGATCCTGTATCCAGCTAAACTGATTTTCATTTATGATAGAGAAATTAAATACTTTAATGACATCCACATGTTGAAGAAATCTGCCATAACTAAATCAGCTCTCCAGGATATTCTCAGACTTATCCTCTACCACCAAAGTAAACTCACTCAGAAACTTTTGATCAAATTCCAGCTTCCACAGTGGCAAAAGGATTAAAAATGTCCACTGGACTTTTGAAAAACTTGATACCCAAAATTTTACCAGGCTTATCAATATTCACAGTTAATGTGAATGGCTTAAATTGTCCTCTAAAGAGGCACAGGTTGGCTGACTGGATACAAAAACTCAGGCCAGATATCTGCTGCATATAAGAATCTCATCTTACCTTAAAAGATAAACATAGACTCAGGGTAAAAAGGATGGTCATCTGTATTTCAGGCAAATGGGAATCAGAAAAAAGCAGGTGTTGCAATTTTATTTGTAGACATAATAGGCTTTAAATGAACCAAAGAAAGGAAAGATAAGGATGGTCACTTCATATGTGTAAAGGGCAACATTCCATATGATGAGATGTCAATTATTAACATTTACGCACCCAACCAGAATGTGCCTCAATTTATAAGAGAGACCCTATCAGACATGAGCAATTTTATTTTCTCCAGTACCATAACAGTCAGAGATTTTAACACTCCTTTGGCAGGCTGGATAGATCCTCCAGTAAGAAGCTAAGCAAAGAAATTTTAGACTTAAACTTAACCATTCAACAATTGGATTTAACAGACATCTACAGAACATTTCATCCTAACAAAACTGAATACACATTCTTCTTATAAACCCATGGAACATACTCCAAAATTGATCACATCTTAGGTCACAAGTCTAACCTCAGCAAATTTTAAAAGAACAGAAATTATTCCTTGCATCTTCTTGGACCATCATGGAATAAAGTTGAACTCAGCAACAACAGGAATCTACATACTCATACAAAAACATGGAAACTAAATAACCTTATGCTGAATGATAGCTGGGTCAGAGACAAGATTAAGAAGAAAATTATCAAATTTTTGGAACAAAATGATAATGAAGACACGAGTTATCAGAACCTCTGGGATACCGCAAAGGCAGTCCTAAGAGGGAAATTTATAGCACTGTAAGCTTTCCTCAAGAAAACAGAAAGAGAGGAAGTTAACTTAATGGGACATCACAAGCAACTGGAAAAGGAAGAACATTCCAATCCCAAACCCAGCAGAAGAAAAGGAATAACCAAAATTAGAGCAGAATTAAATGAAATTGAAAACAAAAGAATTATACAACAGATCAATAAATCTAAAAGTTGGTTCTTTGAAAAGGTCAATGAAATAGATAAACCTTTGGCTAACCTAACCAGGAAAAAAAAAGAGTAAAATCTCTAATTTCATAAATCAGAAATGATAAAGACGAAATGACAACAGATTCCTCAGAAATTCAAAAAATCCTTAAGGAATATTACAAGAAATTATCCTTTGAAATATGAAAATTTGAAGTAAATAGACCAATACTTAGAAGCATGCCACCTTCCTTGACTTAGCCAGAATAAAGTGGAAATGCTGAACAGGCCTATATCAATTTCTGAAATAGAATCAAGTATATAAAAACTCCCTAAAAAGAAAAGCCCAGGACCAAATGGCCTTTAAAGAGGAACTAGTACCTATATTACTCAACCTTTTCCAAAATATAGAAAAAGACGGAATACTACCCAACACATTCTATGAAGCAAACATCACCTTGATCCCTAAACCAAAAAAAGAATCAACAAGAAAAGAAAATTGTAGACCAAATCACTAATGAATATTGATGCAAAAATATTCAAAAAGATCCTAACAAACAGAATCAAGCAACACATCAAACAAATTATACACCATGACCAGGGGGATTTAATCCCAGGGGTCAAGGCTGGTTCAAAATACATAAATCTATAAATATAATTCATCACATAAACAAATTAAAAAACATAGACCATATGATTCACTCAACTGATGCAGAAAAAGCTTTTGATAATATCCAGCATCCTTTCAGATTGTATATAAAACCAGCACATTGTACCCCATGATTGCATTAATATACACAGCTATGATTTAATTAAAAAATCCAGCATCCTTTCATGATCAGAACACTTAAGAAAACTGGTATAGGGAGGGGCCTATGGCTCAAAGGAGTAGGGTGCCAGCCCCATATGCCAGAGGTGGTGGGTTCAAACCCAGCCCCAGCCAAAAACTACAAAAAAAAAAAAAAAAAAAGAAAGAAAGAAAGAAAATTGGTATAGAAGGGACATTTCTTAAACTGATAGAGGCCATCTACAGCAAACCCACAGCCAATATAGTATTGAATGGAGTTAAACTGAAATCATTTGCACTCAGATCAGGAACGAGGCAAGGTTACCCATTGTCTCTGCTGCTTTTTAATGGAAGTTGTAATGCAAGTCCTAGCCACTGCAATTAGGCAAGAAAGGCAATCAAGGATATCTATATAGGGTCAGAGGAGATCAAACTTTCACTCTTTGCAGATGATATGATTGCATATCTGGAAAATACCAGGGATTCAACTACAAAACTCTTAGAAGTGATCAAGAAATACAGCAGCATCTCAGGTTACAAAATCAACACTCAAAAATCTGTAGCCTTTATATATACCAACTATAGTCAAGCTGAAAAAACTATCAAGGACTCTATTCCATTCACAGTAGTGCCAAAGAAGATGAACTATTTGGGAGTTTACCTAACAAAGGACATGAAAGATCTCTATAAAGAGAACTAGGAAACTCTGAGAAAAGAAATAGCTGAAGATGTTACCAAATGGAAAAACATACCATGCTCATGGCTGGGAAGAATCAACATTGTTAAAATGTCCATATTATCCAAAGCAATATACAATTTTAATGCAATCCCTATTAAAGCTCCACTGTCATACTTTAAAGATCTCAAGAAAATAATTCATTTTATATGTAATCAGAAAAAACCTCCAATAGCCAAGATATTACTCAGAAATAAAAACAAAACAGGATGAATCATGCTACCAGACCTCAGACTATACTATAAATTGATAGTGATTAAAACAGCATGGTACTGGCACAAAAACAGAGAGGTAGATGCATGGAACAGAATAGAGAACCAAGAGATGAACCCAGCTACTTACTATTATTTGATCTTTGACAACCCAATTAAAAGCATTCAGTGGGGGAAAAGATTCCCTATTTAACAAATGGTGCTGGGTGAACTGGCTGGCAACCTGCAGAAGACTGAAACTGGACCTACACCTTTCACCATTAACTAAGATAGATTCACACTGGATTAAAGATTTAAATTTAAGACATGAAACTATAAAAATACTAGAAGAAAGTGCAGGGAAAACTCTTGAAGAAATCAGCCTGGGCGAATATTTTATGAGGACCCCCCAGATAACTGAAGCAACACCAAAAATATGTTAGTGGGATCTGATCTATCTACAAAGCTTCTGTTTAGCCAAGAAGACAGCAAGTAACACAAGCAGACAGCCCTCAGAATGGGAGAAGACATTTGCAGGTTATGTCACTGACAAAGTTTTAATAACTAGAATCCACACAGAACTCAAAGGTATTAGCAGGGAAAGAACAAGTGATGCCATCTCAGGGCAAGGGACTTGAATAGAAACTTCTCTGAAGAAGACAGGCACCCGACCTACAGCCACCTGAAAAAATGGTTATCATCCTTAAACATCAGAGAAATACAAATCAAAACCATTTTGAGATATCATCTAACTCCAGTAAGATTAGTCCACATCACAAAATCCCCAAACCAGAGATGTTGGCGTGGACGTGGAGAAAAGGGAACACATCTGCACTGCTAGTGGGAATGCAAACAAATACCTTCCTTTTGGAAAGATGTTTGGAGAACACTTAGGGATCTAAAAATAGACCTGCTATGTGATCCTCTACTAGGTACATATCCAAAAGACTAAAAAAAATCACATTAGAACAAAGATATCTGTACCAGAATGTTTCTTACAGCCCAATTCATAATTGCTAATTCATGGAAGAAGCCCAAGTGCCCATCGACCCATGAATGGATTAATAAATTGTGGTATATGTACACCATGGAATATTATGCAGCCTTAAAGAAAGATGGAGACTTTACCTGTTTCATGTTTACATGGATGGAGCTGGAACATACT
>CAUYQV010145350.1:0-13172 GCA_963574575.1 Galagoides demidoff | reverse complement strand
AATTTAAGAAACAAAACTATATGGAGCTGGAAAATGTTCTTCTTAGTAAAGTATCTCAAGAATGGAAGAAAAAGTATCCAATGTACACAGCCCTAATTTGAAACTAAATTATAGCTTTCATAGGAAAGATATAACCTAATTGTAGCCTTAGAATATGGGGAGGGTAGGGGGGTAGGGGCTCAGTGGGTGGAGGGAGGGTGATTGGTGGGGTCACCTCTATGGTTTATCCTACAAGGGTACAAGTGAATCTTTCTAAAAGCAGAGTATGAATGTCTTAATAACTAAGAAGATGACATGAAGGCCACATTAACCAGTTTGATGTATTTCGAATTGTATATGAAAACACCACACTGTACCCCATGATTGCATTAATGTACACAGCTATGATTTAATAAAAAATAAAATAAAAATAAATAAATAAGTAAACTTTGTTATAAAGGAAAGTAATTCTGAAGGTGGCTGTTGGTAACCACTGCACACCAAGGTGAATGGACTTTATGCCACCAAACTGTGTACTTAAAAATTGCTAAGGTGTTAAATTTCATGTTATGTATTATATTACCCCAAGTAAAAAAAAAAATTCTAATTGCTTCAAAACAGAGACACAGAATGTGAAAAATTATTTGTAAAACATATATCTCATAAAGGCCTTGTACCCAAAATAGAGATAAAAATTCTTAAAAAGTCAGCAACATAAGAACAACCCATTTAAAAAATTCGCAAAAGATCTGAGCAAAGAAAACACACAGGTGGCCAGTAAAAGCAGGAAAACACATGTGCTCAATCTCACCAGTCATGAGGGAAATGCAAATTAAAACACCTGATGTCAATTCAGACCCACTACAATGTTACAGTTTAAAAGGTGGATGCTAACAGGTGTCTGGGAAGGTATGGAGACATTGGAACCCTCATACACTCCTGTTAGGAGTTAAAGATGCAGTCACTTTGGAAAACAGACCCTGTCCAGAATAAGGCAGTTTGTGGATGCAGAAAATGTATTAGTGGTTGTCTAGGACTTGGTGACAGAGGTGGGAGGCATCAGGAGGAGAATGTCCCGTGGGAGGGATGAAACATTCCAAAGTTAGACTAGAGTGATGGTTGCACCACTCTGAATATTTCCTAAAACCACTCAACTGTGCACACTAACTGAATTTGTGTTTATGAATTATATCTCAATGAAGTTATTCTTAAAAACAAAGCTAAGAAGGAAGAATTACCAGGTAGAGTGTCTCTTCTCAGCACAACACAGGGGGGTGGGAAGCAGTGAGATGGTGGCCAATGGCCAAGTAACACGTTTGATTTAATAGCTTCGTGTTTGACTGAGCAGAGGTGTGCCTGCGTTCTGATTTTAATTTTAGTCTTTGCATGAGGTGACCAAGCCAGCAATGTCATACAGAAACGGGGGAAAATCAAGAAAGTGGATTGTCTTGAAGAGTTTTGCAAACTGATCTAAATATTAATCAGCAATTTTCAACCATTAATGAAATATGTTGCATAAATATGTGTGCAGCAGGGCAGAGCTCTTTGTACTCAGGATAACTCATCAAGGTGGGACACACATTGCTTTCAGAATCATGACATTGGCACCTAGATGAACCTGGGGCAAGCTAATCGCACTAATGCTGTTGTGTGCTGGGTGACAGCATGGAACCTAGGCCTGCCCTGCAGGGCAAACAGCTGCAGAGGCTGGAGATAGGACAGGTGGTCAGAAATGGCCAGCAGCAAGGGACCCATGCCATCCAGGCAGGGGTCACAGGTGGGGACCCAGCAGTACAGGCAGCAGGGAGCAGGCATCTGGCCAGGGTCTGGCACAGGCTCAGGGAGCCACACAGCCCCAGTGACAGTGCTAGAGGAGAGAGCAGGGTACCTCCTCACAAGGCCCTCACTTCAGGCAGGAGACCAGCAAGGGAGCAGAAGCACCAGGATCCTGCTTCCTGAAATAACAACCTGGGAAGGGTTTGATTGACCCTTAACAAGGACACAGCTCACCCACCAGAGCTGAGACTATCAGAGGGGCAGGACTGAGATCCACTGATTTATGGAATCCTGGAGAGATGGAGAAATTCTGGGGAAGGGTAGAAAGTGTGATGGGTGTGAGCTTCGTAGTTAGACTTGTTTGGAAAGGGGTGGGAGTCCTGAGCCAGTGAGATGCTGACAGGCAGCTCCACGCTGAAGGTTGAGTGCAAGGTGGCTCCCCAAGGCTCTGCCACTCATGCAGTGGCCCGGCTGGGGGCTGGGGAGCACCTGGGGCTTTGGAGCATGGGGGGGGGCCCCAAGGACCACCCAGGGCCCTAGAGCACCTGGGGGAATGGAATACCTGGGCCTGAGGAGCATCTGGGTCTGAGGAGCACCTGATGTTGGGGAGTACCTGGGGTTGGGGAGCAGCTGGCTCATCAGGAAGCAGAGGTGCTTGCCTCTTCATTTTTGGAGTCTCTGTGTCTCTGAGGAAAATTTAGAGAACAAATTCGGCCTAAAATTTTACCCCCTATGAATTGGTCAGAATTATTATTCCTTTTCATGTTCATGTGCTAACTTTTGCTCTGTCTTTTTAGATGGCTATCCCAAAGAAGAAATGATTTATAGATGGAGAAAAAATTCCGTGGAGGCAGCTGACCAGAAATCGTGGCGCCTTTATCAGTTTGACTTCATGGGCCTGAGAAACACCACAGAAATCGTGACCACGTCTGCAGGTAAGAATGGACTCAGCACATACAGCTCTCAGAAAACAACACATGTGCACGCATGCACACACACACACACAAGATTTGACTTCCCCTCCCAGGCTTAAGGCTTTGGGTAATCCTATCCTTAACGTGGAATTCTAACATCTGTCTTCAACTAATTGTAACAGGGCAGCCAGATGCTTAAGTGACATTTGTGACAGAATCACTGATGCAAAGTGAACATAGTTTTAAGTGTTTTAATTGGGAAAAGAAAAGGGTGATTAGTATTGATTGGTATTTATGACTCAAGACCGCATTTGCCGTTATGGCTATAAACCTAGCAAGGACTCCTCACTGCTGACCATATTTATAAAAACCAATCTTATGGATGGTAAGAGTTCTCCACATATTTCCACACACATAAGGAGGATCGAGTGTTACTGGGAATTCACAAGTAAAAGAGGCTGGTGTGAAATGCCTTTTGAGTTTTAATTTCTAGCTTCTTCCTTTCCCTTATTGTAAACTATATTAAACTTTGGGTTTCATTGTCAGGAGATTGAGCACAATAATTACCTAACAATGTGATTTTATTAAGTGATCATCATTCTATGCACATAATTAGATGAAGAGAGACATTTTGCTTACTAATGTAGTTGAGCATGTTTTTGTTTTGCTTCTGGTCTTATGCTGTTATTATTTTTGGTTTCGGTATTTAATTTTCCTATGTTCCACTGTTTTACTAATGATTTTTTTGGCGGGATATGGGATACGAATGGGGGCTAGACTCAGCTTTTCTACTAATCTTAGTATTTGTTAATATGAATAACTTGTTGGCTCTTAAAATTCCATGATAATTTGTCTTACTGGTGATGAGATTAAGGGGCTAACTTTGAGGCTCAGTGCCTGTAGCTCAGGCGCCAGCCACATATGCTGGAGCTGGCAGGTTCAAACGTGCCTGGGCCTGCCAAACAACAGTACAACCAAAAATAGCCTGGTGTTGTGGCGGGTGCCTATAGTCCCAGCTACTTGGGAGACTGAGGCAAGAGAATCGCCTAAGCCAAAGAGTTAGAAGTTGCTATGAGCCTTGATGCCACAACACTCTACCAAGGGTGACATATTAAGACTCTGTCTCAAAAAAAAAAAAAAAAAAAAAACGATGTTAACTTTGATAATTAATGGCAAATGTGTTTAAAGAATAGTCTGAATTCTTGGTAGAATTTTAATAGCGATCCATTTACATATCAAGAAAAGTCCTGGAAAAGCTGGGGAGAAAGAGAAAAGATTGCCTCAGGGTGCTGCTGGTGGTAAAGTTGGGAAATGGGATCTGTGTTTAAATATTAAACAGTGATAAGGTTAAAAGAATGAAAGACCATAATTTATGTAAGTGAAGCTTGGAGGCAAGGTAATGAGGAATGTTTGGGGGAGACTTGTTGCCAGTCAGGAGTCATCTACACAAATGATCAAATTCCTCTCTCTCCCCGAGGCTGGACAGTCCCAGCAGGACTTTGGGGTGTAAGCCTGCCCAAAGAGGGCCACCCAACCAGGATTGTTCCAGCACTTGAATCCCAAATGCTGCCGCCTTCTTCCTTCCCCAGAGTTCCCTCTCTGTTTATCCAGCCACATCCAGTTCGGCTCTGCTGTCAGCAGCTGACATGGTTTGATGAATGCCACGGAACCATTGCTTGCTAAAAGTGATGGCATTTCACAGTGTGGAGGCTGTCCCTGGGTTCTGCTGGCATTACACAGGATCCCTGTCAGATAAATGCCTTTTTTATACACACATGTTATTCCTTGTTTTTAATCTCCTAACTCGAAATTATGCTGATGGCAGTAACACATACTTGCCTAGTCCTTTTCTTACAAGATTAGAGCATCTGAAACACTATGAACGTGCAGTGGGTTCTCACAAATCACGGAGAAGTTTGAAGAGGATAGATGTGGTCATTCCATGGTTTTAAGCCTATGTAGATAATTCTACCAGAGAGGCCTATTTGCAAATAAGGTCACATTGATAGGAATTGGGGGTTAGGACCGTAACATCTCTGGGTGAAAAGTTTGAGAGCCCAGCATCCTGTAGAAAGTAGCATTTCAGCCATGCCAGGAAGTGAGACTTGCTCTTTGAATTGGGTCCCTGCCATCATTGTCCCCTCCCACCTTCCCACCCCAAGCAGACCACACACATTCCCCATGGAGAGAGCTGGGCTCTGGGCCAGCACTGCTGGGGGTGTAGCCCACTGACTGGCAACCTTGGCATCCCCTAGGAGAGGGTAAGCAATTGAGATTCCAAATGCCTCAAACATTTCAGAATCTCCCCGACTGGAGCCCAGGACCTGCAGGTAAGTCTATTAATGCTCAAGTTTGGAAGGGGCTGGCTGGGCCAACTTTAAAGACTACAACTGGCAGGCCATGTAAAAATCACGTGCACATGAGGTCACAGCAGTGAAGACTAAGCTTCCTGCTAAGATTCCAGCTTGGCTCAATAGCCTGCCGTGCTTGTCAGGTTACTAACATTCTCCGACGATCTTCATGTCACTGTCGTGCCCCCCTCGGCCTTTCCCCAAAGACAATGGCAGCAGATGCTCCCTGCTGCTAACCAAACGCTGCTTTGCACATGAAAATCAGACTTGTATAAAGTGTCTGTCTGGTCTACCTACCAGATAGGCTTTTATATCTTTTGTATGTCTATAGGCATATAGATATATGTGATTACTATATTATTATTATATTATTATATTACTACTATATTATTGTTGTGAATATTATTATTCTATATGTGTGTACATATATACACACATTTGTAGACTTTTATAGGTATATACATATATATGTACATGTATACACATATATACATATATACACATATACACAGACATATATACATATACACACATATATATATACACATGTATACCTATATACACATATGTACTTATATATACATATACATGTATATACACATATATATGCATATATGCCCTCCTGAGATTAATAGGCAAAGAATTCAAGAGTGTATATCTTAGAGTTTTTAGAAATAGGTCAGAGGCAGGACATTCCTTGGCTTTGGTTTCAATGAATTTTATTCATTAAAAACAAGCTAAATGTTTATAGATCTGTACATGGGTTGATATACACATACATATTTCCTTGCTCTGTCAGGGGAAAGTTCTAGAAGCATCAACACCCCAGGAGCCATGAGCACTCAGTGCAAGCTCCTGGCTTCTCACACTGTTCTCTAATGAAACCACAGGGCTCCTGGCAGAAACAACAGACCGTGAGACTGTGGGGCGAGGGCAGGGACTGTACACGGTAAGCCTGAAGAATCTTGTGGTGCCAGTGAGTGAGAAATGCCAACGACTCACTTCACACACACACACACACACACACACACACACACACACACGAGATGACAGGTGTATGTCCAAGGGAACTACAGCCAATCAAAAGACAAAACAATGGTCAGCACTAAAAATGCAACTGCAAAATAAATATAGAGTAGGACTGGATTGTAACCCAAGTATAAAATAAAACCCAGGACTCCTCACTGATATATATAAAAAAAAAAAAAAACTAAATATAATCATGGTCCCAGAAATGGAGACCACAGAGAAAGAATTAGAAGCAACATCTAAAGAAAGAACAGCTTAGAATTCTGTAAATGGATGGAAATCCTGAAATCACACACTCAGGAATATTGCCAAGTCCCAAAGATTAATATAAAGGAAATCACTGAAACGCTGGCGACCAAAGGCAGAAGGACTTTCTTTAAGCATCTAGAGAATAAAAAGATACACCACCTTCACAGGGGCAAAATTAACAGAGATGCCTGACTTTGCAACAGGAATCACGGCAGCTGGAAGACAATGGAATTCAAAGTGGGAAAAGAAACAGAATTTTATAGCTAACAAAATAACCAATAAAAACAAAGGTGAAATGATGTTTTCAGACTGAATAAAATAAGGGGAGAGGGAGAGAAAACGACTGGTTCTGGGATCTCCAGAGCAAGCTGCTTCACCTTCTATGTAAAACCTTTATGTTTGGGGGTTTTGTTTTTTGTTCTTTTTTTTTTTTTTGAGACAGAGTCTAACTTTATCCCCCTCAGTAGAGTGCCGTGGCATCATCACAGCTCACAGCAACCTCAAACTCTTGGGCTCAAAAGATCCTCTTGCCTCACCCTCCCCAGTAGCAGGGACTACAAGTTCCTGCCACAGCGCCTGACTATTTTTAGAGACAGGGTCTCACTCTTGCTGAGGCTGGTCTTGAACTCCTGAGCTTGGGCAATCCACTCAACTCAGCCTCTCAGAGTGCTGGGATTACAGGTTGAGCCATTGTGCCCAGCAAAACCTGTATGATATTTTCAAGTTAACCCAATTTCTTTGCTACATCCAGGCTATGCATAATGTCCACTTGAACCTGAGTCTAGTTGCCCAGAATAATGTGGGCAGAAGACAGAGCATTTCTCCCCAGCAAGCTCAATGAGAGCCAGCACTCTGAAGCTGGGCCAGCACTGTGAAGCTTGCTTTGCAGAGGGCACACTGAGGGCAGGCTGGGAGGTGGCTTTGCAGTGGGCACACGGAGGGCAGGTTGGGAGGTGGCTTTGCAGTGGGCACACGGAGGGCAGGTTGGGAGGTGGCTTTGCAGAGGGCACACTGAGGGCAGGCTGGGAGATGGCTTTGCAGCAGGCACACCAAGGGCAGGCTGGGAGGTGGCCTTGCAGCGGCACATGGAGGGCAGGCTGGGAGGTGGCCTTTCAGCGGGCATACCGAGGGCAGGCTGGGAGGTGGCTTTGTGGCAGGCACACCGAGGGCAAGCTGGGAGGTGGCTTTGTGGCGGGCACACTGAGGGCAGGCTCAGAGGAAGCTCGGGGCATGCTCAGAGGCAGCTCAGTGCAGGCTGGGAGGTGGCTTTAGGAGTGGTAGCAGTGCTTGTAAAGGCTCCCAGACAGCAGAGACAGAGATCCAGTCAGATGCCTGGGACCCAAAATTAATTGTCCCCCTGGAGCTTGTTTTATTCCAAGGGCACAGGTAGGCTCCCCCAAGTGTGACATTACAGTCAGAACAGCCAGAAGAAAGGCAAGAGCCACACAGCTCGATGCAGAAACCTGCTATTTTTGAAGTTGATTCAAGCTCCAAAGTTCTCCAAACTCCAAAAAATTATTCTCCATATGAAGGTTTTGATACCATCAGCATTCAACACTCCAGCTAATTGTGAAAAATGTTCTCTGGCAGTGCCCAGCGGGAAGCATGGGGATGGAGGTGGGAGCTCTGGCCAGGGAGTATTGGAGGGGGCAGCACCACTAGTCGGCTCTGCGGCCCTGGGCAAATGACGACCCCTTCTGGTCCCCTCTCCTGTGCCAGAGGGAAGCTGCCTTCTCCTTTATGTGAATTTGGCTGAACTAATGTACCAAATGCATGATTGGCATCCATACATACAAACATTATCTATTATCATTGCCTTAATATAATGCCCGTGAGGGAGAATTGAGCGCTTTACACACTGTCTTTCTTTAGTAAATTGCCCACTAAATCAGCTGCTAGCATTTTATTCACTGAGACATTTTTTAATGGGGGCATTGTAGTGAGATTGATATCTTGAATGCAAATAGATATGTATGTTTAAATAGCTCGTGTGGGAAGGAGCTCTCAACGTGGTTTCTTCTTGGCTTTTTATCATATCTGTCTGAATGCAATCTGGGTAATAAATCAGTCTGGGTCTTCTAGTCATAATTTTAAAAATAGCGGCAGTGTCTTCGCAAGATGGAGTGGAATATCTTTCAAACCCACCGTGAGTCATCTTCTGCCTCTCATTCAGAGAGGAAATGCAGAGAAACCTCTGCTTGGGCTAATGAACTGCTTATCCACTAAGAACATTCAAATCCTGCAATACAAATCATACCTGAATGTATCTGTTCTTTTAAAATCATAATGAATTAATGACCCCCTCCATGGGACCTGAATAAATTATAGCCTTTGTGTAGGTTGGTAGCGATATTTACACAGATAGTGTTTTATGGTTTTCCTCGGGCTCTCACCCTATACTCTAAGCAAGGCAGGACAGGTGTCAATATTTATTGATAGATAAGGAATAGAAACTCAGGCAGGCTCCAGTCACAGCCTTCAGCGACACCCAGTGCGTGCCACTGCATGCCGACCTCCTCCCTCTGAGGCTGGAGGCTCCTCCTGAGGCCGCTGCTACAAGAGTTACCCTGACCTCTGATTTCTCACTCTCTGCTTTCAGAATATCTTGTTTTCTCTAGTCCAGTACTGAATTGTGATCTTTAAAGCCTCATGGTTTGGGACATTCCCTGGCATGGATAATATTTTATATCCACTGTTCCTTATAAAGTTACATGACTGCTTCCATCACTTGATAATAAGAGTCTTAAGTTTGTACCCTGACATAAGACAGTCTGATAATTTAAAATTATCTATCAAATTTACATGATGGTTGAGATTTGGAGCTCTGGCAAGTATTTCTCCCGACCACTGATTTTCCACCAAGATGCCATGAGAGGATCTTAGGTGTGCTGCAAAACTTTTAAAGATCATTATTTCAGAAAGAAGTTCAAAGCACAGATTCTAACTGTGAGCCTGAGCCACAGCCATCTTTCTCCCCTCCTCCACACTACTTATGTTCCTCCCTGCCTCTATGTATTCATTTATTTTAGCAGAAGTATTTTAAAGCAAATTAGAAAAATCATGACATTTCAATCCCAATATGTTAGCGTGCATTTCTAATATCCAATTTCCAAGACAGGTGCAGTGGCTCATGCCTGTAATCCCAGCACTTGGGGACAGTGAGGTGGGAGAATGACTTGAGCCCATGAGTTCAAGGCTGCTATGGGCTATGATGACGCCACTGCCCTCCTGCCCAGGCAACAAAGTGAAACGCTGTCTCGAAAAAACAAGAAAATAAGTAAAAACAAAACCCAGTTTCCTAAAAAAAAAAAAAGAGAGAGAGAGAAAAAAAAAAGAAGTTCAGAGCACAGTAAGCATTTTTTTTTTACTTTTTTTTTTTAAATCAATATAATTTAAGTGTGCCGTGGAGGTTTAACTACAGGTTCAGAAGGTACCTGTAGTGAGATTTAAAAAGGTTGGCTAATGTTGCCATAGACTTACCACCATGCTTGAAATGCTTGTGAAAATGTCTCGTTCTCCTTGCTCTTTTGATGACACTACAACGCTTTAAGGTAGTGAGGCTACTATCCCATTATACAGGTGGCAAACTGAGTCTTAAAAATATCTTTGTGGAAAAAACAGGGCGAGCATACCTGGGACAACCTTCAGGACAGCCCTAGGATGTATACCCAGTTCCGCCCTCTAGGACATGCTGGGGGAGCCCTTGCAGCCCTGTGCTGAAGCCTCTGGGGCACCGTCCCTGTCCATGTCCTAGCAAGCACTTCCCGCCACACTCCTCTCCATCCCGCCCAGCCCACCTGGCTAACTTTCAGTCAGCCCCAGGCTTGTAGCATTGACGCAATTTTTCCAGGAAGCCACTTTTAAGAGCTGCTCCCTTCCCCTCTCAGGTCATCAGCCCTTTGCTTCCCTTATGCCCTGACTGCCCACGGGGGACACTTAGCATGTTGCATCAGACAGTGACGGGACCCAGAGAGGACACACAGGACAGCAGTGGAGAACAGGAGCTCTGAATTCCAGGCCAGTACCATGAGGCCTGTCATCTCGACACGTTGTCTTGATACTCTGGGACCCAGTTTCCTGCTCTGAAAAAGGGGGGGAGGGGGGCAATACTGGCACCTGCCTCGGAGGTCAGGGCCTGGCCAGGACCGAGTGGGCCAGAAAGCCAGAAAGCAGCCAACAGTCGTAGCCTGGCATTGATTTTGCTTCTGTTTCCCAGAGCATCTGCCTATTGGCACCCCAGAGATCAGGCCACATAATTAGCTCAGAGAAAGCACATAAAAGTTTGGAAGACAAAATGACCCTTAATTTGTTTATCAGCAAATGAGTCTAAAACATAAATCTATCTCTTTGCAAAAGTTAGTTGTCGTCTTAGAAAAATTAATGTGGTTGCCTTAGGAGGGGGGTTACCATGGTTTGATATTTTAGTAGTTAATGATTGACCACTGTTCACATGATTTAAAATTCAGTCGCTGAGGGACACTGTGACCTACTTTGTACTTCACAGGTCAAGCTCATTTTGGCCTGTGGATACAAATGTGTGAACCAACATCTGTGAAAGGGGCAGAGCAGAGAAATTTCTCAGAGCTTTTCTTAGTGAATTGCAGTGGTGCACGCGTCTCTCAAGTTGATGTGGCTATCAGCTTTTGGAATTGAATATTTTGGCATTCATTAAAATTATTAAATATAGAACATTCCTTATAAATGTTTCTTAGTTCTTTGGTGCATATGTTTATAGACCCACACAAGCACGGCGTTTACTGCAGTTTCCTGCAGTTTACTGAGGTGAAAACATCTCAGACCTATTTGGAAGCAGCCTGATCAGGCTGGGACTTAGTTCCCTAGGAGTCCCTTCGAGGGTCAGAGCTTGAATAGCCGATCTTCATCCAATATGCCTGGGAGATTTCCGGTTGCCTTTTGTTGTCTTAGTCCCTGGAGAGATGCAGCCTTGCTCCCCCAGGTCCCTGAAGTTACGCCTGCCAGCACCAGGCTCCCTCCACATGGGGAGAGGCTGTTAGCACAGCAGCCATCACAGGTGACTTGGGCAAGCTCGCCCTGACCCAACCACACTGTTCCTGTTGGTGCTATTTCTACAGGTTGTCACGGGCCAGGCACTTCTGTGAAGAAGCTTTGTGTGTAGCCAAAATAGTTCCTTCCAGACCCCAGCATTCCCTTGACAGTGAGCCTGTTGTCACCCTCCACAGCCCCTGCAGGGTGGGGGCAGTGACCCTTCCTGGGCCACTGAAGATACCATTTGTTGGAGACATACTTCCTTGGACACAGAAGTTCACCTTGCTCTTTTTTTATTTTTGTTTTTAATTTAATTTTTTTATTTTAAATTCAGATTAATATGGGAGTATGGACAATTAGATTTCATTGTTTGCACTTGTTAGGTAAAGTTCAAGTTGTAGTTGAGCCCTTCACCCAGGGGGTGTGGGTGAGAGCTCACCAATCCCCCTCCCCCATCTTGAACTGAATTGAATTTTTCTCTGTATGAGCATGTGGTTGTTCATCTACTGGTTTTGTGTTAGTATTGAATGAACTGGATACTTGCTTTTTCATTCTTGTGATACTTTACTAAGAAGACTGTTTCTCAGCTCCATCCGGGTTAATACAAAAAATGTGAAGTCTCTACGTTTTATAGCTGGATAGTATCCCATGGTCTACATATGCCGAAGTTCGTTAACCCATTCCTGGGGTAATAGGCGCTTGGGTTATTTCTGTGTCTTTTGATTTTCTCTAAGCCAGAAGTGCTTTCAGTTTATCACAGCAGAGAGACAGTCATGCCTCCGGCTCCCCTGGGAGGTGCCTTGCGTCTGTGATTGGAGATGCTGGTCCTGGGCCAGGCTGGGTGGATGAGGCCTCACGCTCACAGACTAGGCGCTCAGGCCCTGAGTGGCACGGCAGCCCCCCTCTCACACCGCACCCCCTGCCCTCTGGGTCTGGGGTGCCCTTCTCAGGGTCATCTCCAGCAAAGGAAAGAACATAACTCAAGAAGCCACAGGTCAGTCTGTGCCAGCGATCAGGACTCTCCCAGCCCGGTACGTGGCAGTCCAGGTTCAGGCCTGATCAGGGTTATACTTCTCCAGTCCCTATGGAGGTTACTAAGTATCGCCTGCTGGCATCGTACAGAAACCCTGAAGGGTCACCACCCCCTGGATCCTGCCGTTAATGTTCACCATTTGTTTTCCCACATCCTTGAAGCCATCCCTCCCTCCATTTGTCTTTCCATTTCAAACATCTGCAGATTTTCATTTAGACCAGTATATACTTGTGTTCAGTCGGGATTAAATGGCAATATTTAAGTATAATAAAATGTAAAACTTACTCATGTAATGCTTAAATGTGTATTCTTCAAAGAAGTAAAAAAAGTACCATCCTAACAAAACAAAAAACAAATAAACAAAACAGACAAAAAGTAGCCACAGTATGAGGAAAGCTTCCTTGAAGTGAGGATTTCAGGGACATTTAGAAGACATCAGTCCTTCCCTGCGTTCTTACCTCAGCTTTATGGGTGGCTTTGGCAGCTTACATACCTCTAAAGTTTCATATTATTATCTCTGTATACCTAATGCTACTGCTATTTCCACCTTTAAGAATTTATTTTTTACTAATGTCCCATATGATATGTGAAATTTTGTTGGCTCGGCGCCTGTGGCTCAATCAGCTAAGGTACCAGCCACATACAACTAAGGTGGCGGGTTCGAATCCCCAGCCCGGGCCCACCAAACAACAATGATGGCTGCAACCAAAAAATGGCCAGGCGTTGTGGCAGGCGCCTGTGGTCCCAGCTACTTGGGAGGCGGAGGCAGGAGCCCAGGAGTTGGAGGTTGCTATGAGCTATGATGCCATGGCACTCTACCCAGGGGGATAGCTT
>CAUYQV010145348.1:0-12146 GCA_963574575.1 Galagoides demidoff | reverse complement strand
GCTCACTACAAACTCCAACTCCTGGCCTTAGGGAATCCTCCCACCCCAGCCTCCAGTGTGAGGCACTGTGCCTGGCCCTAGAATTTCAGGTATGAGGCCTTGTTCCAGGCCCTGTTTCAGGCATTTTTTTTTTTTTTTTTTGAGACAGAGTCTCACTATGTCATGTTCAGTAGAGTGCTGTGGCATCATAGCTCGCAGCAACCTCAAACTCTTGGGCTTAAGTGATTCTCTTGCCTCAGCCTCCCAAGTACCTGGGACTACCGGCACCTTCCACAATGCCCTGCTATTTTTTGGTTACAGTTGTCATTGTTGTTTAGCTGGCCTGGGCCGGGTTTAAACCCACCACCCTCGGGGCATGTGGCTGGCACCATAACCATTGTGCTGTGGGTGCTGAGCCTAGAATTTTTCTTTAGTAAAGACTAATTTACCAGTTTTTTTTTTTTTTTAGGGCTTCTGGGTGTTACATTATCCTTAGAAAGTCCTTGACACTAAGAAAATGACATGAAGGCTATGTTAACCAGTTTGATGGAAGTGTTTCGGATTGTGTGTGAAAACCCCACACTGTACCCTAGAAGTGCATTAATGTACATAGTTACCATTCAATTAAAAAAAAAGTCCTTGACCATTTTAATAGGACAATTTCATTTTATATTAAAACATATAAAAATAAATAAAAAATCAGTTCTTCCATGTTTTCTTCCAAAACTTTTATGTTTTTCACTTTTTACATTTAAAAATATTTAATCTCTCTGGAACTTATTTATTTATATTTTGTTTATTTATATTTTATTTATTTCTCAGTCACCCTGGTATTGAGTGTCATGGTGTCATCGTAGCTCATAGCAACCTCAAACTCTTGAGCTCAACTCCTCCTGCCTCAGCATCCTGAGGAGCTGGGACTACAGGTACCTGCCAAAATGCCCAGCTAATTTCTTTTTCTTTCTTAGTAGTGATGGTGTCTCGATCTTGCTCAGGCTTGCTCAGGCTGGTCTCAAAATCCTGAGCTCAAGCAATCCATCTGACTCGGCCTCCCAGAGGGATAGAATTACAGGTGTGAGCCACCCCTCCAGGTCTTTGGAAATCATTTTTTTTTTCTTTTTTCAGTTTTTGGCTGGGGCTGGGTTTGAACCCGCCACCTCCGGCATATGGAGCTGGCGCCCTACTCCTTTGAGCCACAGGTACCGCCCTGGAAATCATTTTGATCTACTCGGAGTATTAGAGCAGCAACCAATTTCCCCCATATCTACCTGGTTGTCTCAACACCATTTGGTGAGCAATCTATTTTTCTTCCCACTGATTTGAAATGTCACCATTGTATTTGTGCCTGTTTCAGAACTTTCTATGACAGATGAGCTTTAATTCCATCTCCGACCTTGTCCTTGGAGGAAGGTTCATTGTTAATGTTGTTTTGGTTTTGAACAGGGGAGAGACGTGAGCATATTTGTTTGTGGAGGGGAAAGAGCAAATGTCCAAGGAGAGGCACAGAGAGGGTGGTGAAGGACAGATGGCTGATGGCAGTTAGTGACAGCTCCCAATAGCGAGTGAGCTGGTGTGCCTACCTCAGCAAGGAAGTGTGCAATCTGCATTTTTCAAGTGGCTTTTTGCATAATATCTCTCTCCCAGTTTGTCAGTCCCCTCCTGGCCTGTCCCCCTACCTTTCCAGTCTGGAAATACTGTATTAATCACTTAAATGTTTCCTCCTGGGGATTCTACTCCTCTTACCACCCAGCTTGGATCAATACTACAATTCGCGGTGGTTCATTTGTGCCACTGGATGTCTCACATGGTTAGCACACAAGTCAGCACCGTTAGCCCTGCATGCTGCTTGCCTGGGTTAAGGCCCCTCTTGGTTGACCTTCAGTCTAACTCAAACCCTCAAGCCCCTGATCCCTTTCTGCGCTGTCAGCAAATGACTGGTCTTAGCTGGATAGTATGTTTTCTACTTTGGTGTCTGTGGTTAGGGTCCAGCTGGTGGGGAAACTGAAACTATGTGTAAAAACTTGAAGGCTGGGTGTGATGGCTCACACTTGTAATTCCAGCCCTGCGGGAGGCTGAGGGGAGCAGATTGCCTGAGCTCACAGGTTCGAGACCAGCCTGAGCCAGAGCAAGACCCCTGCCTCTAAAAATAGCTGGGCGTTGTGGCGGGTGCCTGTAGTCCCAGCTACTTCCAGAGGCTAAGGCAAGAGAATCTCTTGACCTCAAGAGTTTGAGATTGCTGTGAGCTATGAGGCCACAGCACTCTATTGAGGGAGACTAAGTAAGACTCTGTCTCAAGGAACAAAAACAAAAAACTTGAGTGATGTGCCTTACATAGAGGAAAACATCCACAGTTTTCAATAGATTGTTCAGCAATTAATGTGATAAATATACTCTCCCTTAACTTCCTGACCCTGTGCCTCCAACTTCCCTATACCCACAACTGTCTCTGTCTGCTTTCCTCTGGGTTTGGAGGGTGCTGGACTCCTCCTCTTGTTTATTAAAGGCTGACCCCTAGGCTGGGCACAGTGGCTCACACCTGTAATCCCAGCATTTGGGAGGCTGAGGCGGGTGAATCGCACTGAGCTCACAGGTTCTAGACCAACCTGAGTAAGAGCGAAACCCCCATCTCTAAAAATAGCCAAGCATTGTGGTGAGCACCTATAATCCCAGCTACTTAGGAGGCTGAGACAAGAGAATCTCTTGAGCCCAAGAGCTGGAGGTTGCTGTGAGCTCTGACACTATGGCACTATACTGAGGGTGACAAAATGAGACTCTGTCTCAAAAAAAAAAAAAAAGGCCAACCCCCATAAATCCTCCCAAACTCCAGCCTTCCAGCCAGATCCGTTTTCTTTCAGGTATTCCTTCCTTGCTCCTTCCTTTCAAACTGGTCTCCTCACTCTTAAACACACACAAACAGCAGCAACACCTCCTGCTCCCTGGTCCCCTGCATCTCTCCTTCTTTCCCCTTTTCTGTTCTCAGCTCATCCCTAGGCCTTCCCGGTGCTCCCCTCCCGTGACCTCAGTCAGTGCCCTGTGCACACCTCTGTCCTGTGCTCACTGCTCTGCACACTACAGCCATCTCTGGAGCTGTCTCCTCCACTAGACTGGGAAGTTGAGAACTGTGTCTTAATTCTTTTTGTATCTCCAGACCAGTGTCTTGTACATTGTGCAAGCTCGGTAAATATTTATAGACAGAGCTAATCAATGTAGCTGTTCATCTTGAGACTCTTATTCTCTTATGACATGTTTTCTTGAGTTCAGAAACTAAAACAGGAAATCATGCACTGGGTAGACACGCCATAGATTTGTCCAAGTATGGCACAGTTTTTTCCCCTGTATTTTTTTCTCTCTTCAATTATCTAGCATCCCATCAGCTTTTTTGGCTATAATTACATACTGAGTTGGGATAAATGACTCCTGATCCCCTTTACTTAGTGTAACTGAGAACTCAAAGCTCATACTCCAATAAGCATAATTTCTTTTTTTTTTAAAATTAAGTCATTTGTACATAGATCATGAATACATTTATGCCATCTGTGGGATTCAGTGTGTTGATTATTTGGCAAATTGGAGTGCTTATATCCTACTAATCAACATAGCTTTTACCTCATTTACCCAATTACAGTGTTAAGACATTTGTGTTCTACCCTTGTGTTCAACTTGTACATGCAATATGCTCCACAGGTGTGGTCCCACCATTAACCCCCCGCCTCCCCTTCCCCTCTGCTCCCCTTCATCCTGGGCTATAGTTGTGATTCATCTCTCATATGAAAGTGTGAGTGATTATAAATTGGTTTCATAGTAGTACTGAGTACATTGGATATTTTTTTTTCTATTCCTGAGATACTTTACTAAGAAGAATATTTTCCAGCTCAATAAACCTAATTTCTATTATTATTGTTATTATTTTTGAGCCGGAGTCTCTCTTTGTCACCCTTGGTAGAGTGCTGTGGCATCACAGCTCACAGCAACCTCAAACTCTTGGGTTTAAGCTATTCTCTTGCCTCAGCCTCCCGAGTAGCTGGAACTACAGACACCCGCCACAATGCCCTGCTATTTTTTGATTGAAGTTGTCATTGTTGTTTGGCGGGCCCGGGCTGGATTTGAACCCTCCAGCTCCAGTGTATGCGGCTGGCGCCCTAGCCACTGAGCTACAGGTGCCGAGCCTTATTTTATTTTTATGTATTTTTTGCTGTTTTTGACTGGGGCTGGGTTTGAACCTGCCACCTCTGGCTTATGGGGCTGGCACCCTACTCCTCTGAGCCACAGGCGCCGCCCAGTGCCGAGTCTTATAATTTCTATTATTAATGATTAAGTTCATGTCATTATTGCCCACAGAGAATGCTTGTGTGCTTGCTAGGCAGTATAAACAAAGCTCATTTAGGAATAGTTACCTATGCAAGAAAAAAAAAAACCCTGCGCCTTTTATTCTCTTTAGAATGACACATTAACAAATTATCTAATTGCTTTGTGTAGGAGGCCAGCAACACTATGGCATCATACTTTGATTGCTAATTATAAATAGCTATTTATTTAAGAACTACCTCTATTTGGCAACACTTTAAAAATCCCTTCCTAACTACTCTGTGTCAGGCTTTTTCTTGATTGTGCTTTTTTCTCCTTATTTAAATTATTGCCTGCTCAGATTATGTTCTCTTCTTTTGCTATCAACGCCTCCTGTTTCCTTAGGGAGCCATTATGGCACGCAGACTAGAGGTCTGCAGCGCACCCAGGGAATCCATGGGCCACTACTGCCCTTGACATATTTGTTTACTCACATAAACTTGAGTTTACCCATAGGATGGTAGCTGGGAGCTGCTCACACTGGGTCCTATCCTGGGCCTGAAGAAATGAAGGTGAATGTGGCTCCAACTTTGGCTAACCTCTCTCTAGGGTTGCCTCCATCACTGAACGTCTACCTCAGTGACACTATTAATTGGCAAAGTCAGGCACACTTCCTTGTTATTGATTAGGCGGAACTGGCAATCCTTTATATTTTTTCATTTCCTTTTTTTCTTATTTGTAGATGAAATGGCTAAATAAATCATTTTGAATTGTATTGTGATTTATTTACTTATTCATTTATTTGCAGTTTTTGAGCCAGCACCCTACCCACTGCGCCACAGGCGTCACTCCAACAGTTTCACTTTTATTTACAGAAAAGCCAGCAAGTCCGGAGAACAGAGAGGCTATCTCCTCAAAGAGCCGTTCTGCCCTCCTCTTTCCCGCTGTTATTTTTTTTTTTTCTGAGACAGAGCATCAAGCTGTCCCCCCGGGTAGAGTGCTATGGCATCACAGCTCACAGCAACCTCCAACTCCTGGGCTCAAGCAAGTCTCCTGCCTCAGCTTCCCAAGTAGCTGGGACCACAGGCGCCCGCCACAATGCCCCGCTATTTTTTGGTTGCAGCCGTCATTGTTGTTTAGCGGGCCCAGGCTGGATTTGAACCTGCCACCTTAGGTGTATGTGGTTGGCACCTTAGCCACTTGAGCCATAGGTGCCGAGCCCCCTTTGTTACTTTTTATTCTCACAGTGAAAGTAAACATCAGCAATGCTTTTATTTATCATAATACATTTCCCCCTCATAGGTCACAAGGTTACACAGTATCTTCCTATCTTAAAGTGGTTATACCTTCAATGCACTTTTATTCTGTATTTCTTGTTAATCGGCACTTCACTGGGTGCACATGCCCTGGTCTTTGGTACCAAGTAGTCCAGTTTCTCAACTAATCTATGACAGCAGCTCTCGGAAGTGAATAAACAGCCTCCAGATGTCAGCACGCGGGCTCATCTGGCCTTGTTACGGCCTGACTGGCAGTGCCCTGCGTGAAATGGCCATTGAGATTAACAGTAGCTGGTAACAAAATGAGTGTTGTCTACTAAAGTTGTCTGAGTGGGTCTGTTATCCAGGTGACTACAATAATAACAACTATCATCTATTACTAGATTTTGTGCTGTTTATGCCTTCTCATCTGTCCTTTCTGTCAAAAAACAAACAAACAAACAAATGCCATCTCATGTGTCCCATTTAAAATATAACATCTTGTGTCCCATTTAAAATATAAGCAACAGTTGAGTGGGGTTAAGAAACGTTCTCAAGCCTACACAGCTAGTGGCAGGAGTAAGCTTGTATTCCAGGCTGCTGTCGCCACTAGCATGGTAACTAGCATGGTATAACTCCCTTATGTTCATCAGGGTTCTTAGTTGCAAACAAAGTACTACTAATAATAAACTAATGATACTAGTTTGGTTAAACTCTGGTTAGTTTAAGCAGTTCCAGAATCACACGGAGTAGAAGCAGGAATGTGTCCACCACACTTTAGTGCTGCTCTTGTGAGGCCCAGTGTCACCACCATTTAAACCACACCCCGGTCTCACAGACACAGCAGTTGGCAACACTGACACTGGGGATTGGGTGCCAGAAGTGCCAACTCTGCTGCTGGGGAAGTTCTGGCCACCTCCACCAACATGCCCCTCAGAAGATGATTCTGGGAATGTCTATTTCTTCCCTTCCCGCCCTTAGGGTACTGACACCATGGGGGTGCATAGGACTGGAAAGCCCAGGCCTCATACCTGTGCTCTAGCAGCAAGGGAGCCTGGGAAAGTTACTTTTGTCTTTTAGATTTTGAATCAAGAGGCTCAATGCCACAACCCGACAACAATCTGATATCTTTGATTCTAGAAATATTTTTTTTTAAAGACAGAATTTCACTCAGTTACCTTAGGCCTGGGGTTGAGTGCCATGGCATCATAGATCACAGCAACCTCAAATTCTTGGGCTCAGACCATCCTCTTGTCTTAGCCTTCAGAGTAGTTGGGACTACAGGTGCTGCCCACCATAAACCCTGGCTAGTTTTTCTATTTTTTTTTCTTTTTTTGAGACAGAGTGTCACTGTGTCACCCTTTGGTAGAGCATCGTGACATCACAGCTCACAGCAACCTCAAACTCCTGGGCTCAAGAGATTCTCTTGCTTGAGCCTCCCAAGTAGCTGGGACCAAAGATGCCGCCATAATACCTGGCCATTTTTGTTGTTGTTGTTGTAGTTGTCATTGTTGTGTGGCAGGCCTGGGCTGGGTTCAAACCCACCAGCCCTGGTGTACGTGCCCAGTGCCCTAGCACTGGGTAGTACAGGTGCTGAGCCTAGTTTTTCTTTTATTAGTAGAGACAGGGTCGCGCTCTTGCTGAAGCTTGTTTAAACTCCCAAGCTCAGGTAATCCACTTGCCTTGGCCTCCCAGAGTGCTAGGATTATAGGCACTAATAATACCACATGGGTGCATCTGACTGGCAAAGCCCAGTTATGTTATCCAGAAATTGTGGCCATTCTTTAGTCACTGTACTTGGCATGTTCTAGAACTCTTAATGCCAAGTTGGGTTCTCACACTTTGGAGTACATTAGAATTACCTGGGTAGCTTGCCAAAAACAGATGCTTGGACCCAACCCCAAATCTGATAAAATCAAAACTTGATAAAATCAAAACATCTACTAAAGGGCTCCTATTTTTAGCTCTCAGGGGATTCTAATGACATCAAAGTTTGAAAAAATACTGATTTAGAGGTTTCTGTTGACTAAACTCATCCACATCTTTTGTCCCCAACTATCATCTCTCATGTCCCTAAACTTAGGCATTACTCAGTTCTGCTAATGCCAAACAAAGATGCAGCCCTACTGGGTGTTGCCATACGTCACTGGAAAGATAAAAATGTGATTTTTAAAAAGCTCTTTGTGATTTGCTGATAGAAACACTCTGAATTAATCTTTTCATGTCATTTACTTCCAGGTGACACCATGTAATAGATTGACTAAAGTCTTCTAAATTGATAGGCTGTGAGTTTTAATTTTGTCTTCATTGATAAACTGTGGTTTGACTGCAAACATTTTAAACTCTAAGAATCTCAGTTCTCAAATATGACAATTTTATTAACCAATATACAAGGTTATTGGGGGGAAAAATTTAAAGATCATAAAAAATTTAGCTAAAATGAAGACTGAAGAATGGCCACAATTTCTGAATTTCCTTGCTTGCCAATATCAAATTAATTACATTTGTTCCTGCTGTAAAGTGCAGCAATAAATTGCCTTTGACAAGTGTGTAGTGTGAATTAGGCATTATAGTTTTATCTATCCTTAGGTGAGCACAATGCGTTGCTTTCAGCTGTTAACCAAAAAGAAAAATTATCATGTTATATATATTCTTTTATACCAAGTGATAAAAGGAGCAAGTTTATTTTCATCTCAGAGCTCTGATTATATGTAGATTAAACATTAAGACTAAATAATACAGGGCTGGGTGCAGTGGCTCATATCTGTAATTCTAGCACTCTAGGAGGCCAGAGTGGATTGCCTGAGCTCATGGGGTTTGAGACCAGCCTGAGCAAGAGCAAGATCCCATCTCTAAAAATAGATGGGTGTTGTGGCTGGCGCCTGTAGTCCCAGCTACTTGGGAGGCTGAGGCAAGTGAATTGCTTGAGTCCAGGGGTTTGAGGTTGCTGTGAGTTATGACACCACAGCACTCTACCCAGGGCAACAAAGTGAAACTCTGTCTCAAAAAAAGGAACAGACTAAACAATACTGTATCATACAGTGTGTTTGGCCAACATTACCGTATCTTAAGGAAACCTAATGGAAGTTCTGTAAAGGACAGGGCAGTGATAAGGAACTAGGGATTGGACAATGAACTCCAAGGGTGGTGCCTGTGGCTCAGTGAGTAGGGCGCTGGCCCCACAGACTGAGGGTGGAGGATTCAAACCCAGCCCAGGCCAAACTGTAACAAAAATAGCTGGGCATTGTGGCAGGCACCTGTAGGCCCAGCTGCTTGGGAGGCTGAAGCAACAGAATTGCCTAAGCCAAAGAGCTGGAGGTTGCTGCGATGCCAAGGGTGACAAAGTAAGGCTCTGCTTCTAGAAAAAAAGAAAGAAAATGAATTTTGAAATGCTTCTTTTCAATATTTTTGAATAGGTCCTTTAATTATTCCAGATCTCAAAACACATCATTGTTGCTTTTTTTGTTGTTGTTGCAGTTTTTTTGCCAGGGCAGGGTTTGAACCTGCCACCTTTGGCACATGGGGCCGGTGGCCCACTCTTTGAGCTACAGGCACCGCCCAATCATTGTTGCTTTTTAACAGTTTTTTTTTTTTTTTGAGACAGAATCTCATTTTGTTGCCCTGGGTAGAGTGCAATGGTGTTATAGCTCACAGCAAAACTCAAACTCCTGGGCTGAAGCTATCTCCTTGTCTCAGCCTCCCTAGTAGCTGGCACCACAGGCATTCACCACAATGCCCAGCTAGTTTTTCTATTTTTAGTGGAGAGAGGGTCTCACTCTTGCTCAGGCTGGTCTCTACTCCTGAGTTTCAGCAATCCACCCACTTCGGCTTCCCAGAATGCTGGGATTACAGGTATGAACCACCACGCCCAGCTGCTTTTTAAAATTCTTTTACTTTCCTTTGTCAGCAAATGCAGAGACGGGGGTCTAAAAGTAAAGTTGCTTGCTTTTGAAGTTAATACTTTAGCTTCCAAAGCACCAATCTCTCAGACCTGCAAGTATGGCAACATTAACTGATTAGTTCCCCTTTGGAGTAACTGCCCTTTGCTTCCTTATCTCGTCAATGTTCTGTATTTGCAAGGCATTCAGTCATTTTATATGGTCCCACATCAGCCAGGGACCAGTACCTTATAACCTAACTATTCCTCTTAGGGACTATTCTATTTTAAAAGGTGCTGAAGGGAAGGCAAAGTCCAATGAAACTGAATTATCATTGGCAGGATAATCTTGAGCACTGTAGCAGCTGGTTGGTAGAGGTTTAATGAATGAAGGCTTTTAGGGATTAATTCACTCAGAAGAAGTGACAATCGGCTCTTCATGCAGCATGTACTATTAGTACTGGTGACTGCAGCTATGCAACATAAAGTGATTACATATTTAGGAATATATAGAAGAAAAGCAGAATATGTAACAAGAGAGAGGGGTTTACTTATAGGAACATATATAAGTGCAGTGGTTATCAAACTCTTACTGAAAGTTCAGCACTCGTCCCGGAGGTCACATCAGAAGAATGAGGACAAGTGATTTCAGAAGGAAAGAGAAGTTTACTGATTTGCCAGCAAAAGAGGAGCCTGTCAGACTCAGATCTGAAAGCAACAGCATCCTGCTCCTAAATAGCAGGAAGCTACATTGCTCTTTCAGGTTAATTTGAGGGTACATAGAAATAGCTTACAGTGTTTGCCTTTGTTAAAGGGATGGCTCTGATTAATCCCATCTTCATGGCTCAGCGCCTGTGGCTCAATCGGCTAGGGCGCCCGCCACGTACACCTGAGGTGGCGGGTTCAAATCCCCAGCCCGGGCCCGCCAAACAACAATGATGGCTGCAACCAAAAAATGGCCTAGGCATTGTGCCGGGCGCCTGTGGTCCCAGCTACTTGGGAGGCGGAGGCAGGAGACTCACTTGAGCCCAGGAGTTGGAGGTTGCTATGAGCTGTGATGCTATGGCACTCTACCCAGGGGGGATAGCTTGAGGCTCCGTCTCAAAAAAAAAAAAAAAATCCCATCTTCAGCTAAGACAATCTTGCGACCTCTGCTGGCTTCATCCTATATTCAGTGCCACAAAGAACAAAGGGCACTCCCCTGTCCCTCTGGACTGCTGGTCTGAGGCTGTCAGAGGGTCAGGGCAGGTTTTAGTCTCCTCAAAAGAGTGGGGGACGTTTAGAGGCAGAAAACTTTTTTGCCAATTTTTCCCCAGGTCATTCTGTCTGGTACAAAACTTGAGTCTACAAAAGAATGACCTAGGCACAGTGGCTCATGCATGTAATCCTAGCACTCTGGGAGGCTGAGGCAAGTGGACTGCTTGAGCTCAAGGGTTTGAGACTAGCCTGAGCCAGAGCAAGACCTCATCTCTAAAAATAGCTGGGGGTTGTGGCAGGCACCCGTAGTCCCAGTTACTTGGGAGGCTGAGGCAAGAGAATCGCTTGAACCCAACAGTTTGAGGTTGCTGTGAGCTATGACGCCAGAGCACTCTACTGAGAGCAACAAAATGAGACTCTGTCGCAAAAAAAAAAAAAAAGAATGTGGCAGCACCCATAGCACAGTGGGTAAGGTGCCGGCTGCATATACCCAAGCTGGAGGGTTCAAACCCGGCCAGGGCCAGCCAAACAATGACAACTGAAACAATAAAAAAAAAGAGCCGGGTGTTGTGGCAGGTACCTATAGTCCCAGCTATGGGAGGCTAAGGCAAGAGGATTGCTTAAGCCCAAGAGTTTGAGGTTGCTGTGAGCTGTGATACGATAGCGTTCTACCAAGGGTAACAAAGTGAGACTCTGTCTCAAAAAAAAAAAAAAAAAAAAAGACCTGGGGTAACTTTAAAATGGAGATTCCCTGACCCCAAAGATTCCCCCCTCAATAGTGGTGGCCTGGTAATCTGCATTTAAACAAGCTCTCAGGTGATTCTGATAAAGGTGGCTCAAAGATTAAAAAACAGACTGATCTGTTGTATTTTTGCATTCCTAAATTAAAAAAAGCTATGTCTTGGAATTCTAAAGATTACTCAACTGATAATAGTCAAGTTACTCAACTTATAACTCGAGTTCATCTGGTGCTATGTAGCTCTTTTCTTTTTTATTTCAAGTTAATTTGAGGATACAAAGAAATAGGTTACAATGTTTGCATCGGTTAGGTAGAGTCCCTCTCACAATTGTGTTATTTAGCTCTAAAAAAGAATATAAATGCGACTCATGACTAAAATCTCAGCACTTTGGGAGGCTGAGGCAGGAGGATTGCTTGAGGCTAGGAGTTGGAGACCAGCCTGGGCAATAAAGTAAGATCCTGTCTCTTTTTTTTTTTTTTTTTTTGAGATGGATCCTCAAGCTATCCCCCTGGGCAGAGTGCCATGGCATCATAGCTCAAGGAACCTCCAACTCCTGGGCTCAAGCGAGTCTCCTGCCTCCGCCTCCCAAGTAGCTGGGACCACAGGCGCCTGTCTCTTAAAAAAAAAAAAATTAGGCCGGGCGTGGTGGCTCATGCCTGTTGTCCCAGCACCATGGGAGGCCGAGGCAGGCGGATCACCTGTGCTCAGAGGTTCGAGACCAGCTAAGACCCCCCTGAGCCAGTTGAGCCAGCGTGAAACCCCGTCTCTACAACAGGACAACAAGACAGCTGGACCTTGTGATCCCAACTACAT
>CAUYQV010145347.1:0-16018 GCA_963574575.1 Galagoides demidoff | reverse complement strand
TGTCACTTTCAAGGCCAGAGCTAGACTTTTTGCTGCCATTATAAAATATAAATAATACGAGTACTGTCTGCTAAATTCATGAAATAAATAAATAAATTACTTACCTAAATTATCTGAATAGCTGATTTGTTGACATCACTTCTTTAACTAGCACTAGCACGCAGTATGATGTGTATTGTCTGAGAGACATTACAAAATGTTTTTGTGGTTGCCAATGCCAAAAAATGCCATTGTTCATTAAGTCCAAACAATGGTGGTCGAATTCTAACAACTGATCAACAGTGTGAACTTTGATAAGCAGTTCTTGATAATCAGTTCTCAACAATTATTTTATATTAAAGTTTAACATTATAAAATTAACAAAAATAATATAAAACTCATATCCTGGCGAAATAGCCTCATGGCAGCTGAGAACTGTATATTCCCTTCCCATTCTCCTGCTGTTCCCTAGCTTGTCATGCATTCTTTCCAAAAATTGGGAATTTTTAAAACGCTGCAGGATGTGGGACAAATTGTTAAAAATCGGGGCTGTCCCGCTAAAAGCAGGAGGTCTGGTTACCTTATGAGGCTGAGGCAAGAGAATCGCTTAAGCCTAAGAGCTTGAGGTTGCTATGAGCTGTGATGTCACTTCACTCTACTGAGGGTGACATAGTGAGACTCTGTCTCAAAAAAAATTTTTTTTTTCCTATGGCTGGGTGTGGTGGCTCATGTCTGTAATCCTAGCACTCTGGGAGGCCAAGATGGGTGGATGGCCTGAGCTCATGAGTTTGAGACCAGCCTGAACAAGACCCATTCTCCAAAGATAGCTGGGTGTTGTGGCCAGTGCCAGTAGTCCCAGCTACTTGGGAGGCTGAAGCAAGAGGATCTCTTGAGCCTAAGAATTTGAGGTTGCTATGAGCTATAATGCCACCTTAGTCTACTGAAGGTGACCTAGTGAGACTTTGTCTGAAAACAAACAAACAGTTTACCAAACCTGGACATTTTTCATTTCTTATTTTCTCATGTATGTTTTTCTGCTGCCTTTTTTCTCTCTTCGTTGGTTACATATATATTAGGCTACTTAGAGTTGTTCATAGCTCACTGACTCTCTATTGAAACACTATCCTGTATTTCATTTTCAATTGTTTTAATTGGTATATCTTCAACTTTACTAATCTACTTTAATTTCTAATTTGCTGTTAGTCCTATTCTCTATATATTTTTTTTTAATGGGAGACATTATATTTTTATGGCTAGAACTTTGGTTTATAGTTTACTACAAAATCTCACTCTGTCTCTCCTCAACATGCTCACACTTTCTTCCAGGTTCTTTATTGTTTGAGGCAGATTCTCTCTGTCCCTTTGGGCAGCATCCTCACAGCTCAGTGAGCCCTCAGACTCCTGGGCTCAAACAGTCCTCCTGCCTCAGCCTCCTAAGTTGCTGGGACTACAAATGCCTGCCAAGCTGCCTGGCTAATTTTCTTTTCCCCAATTTTAGTAGAGATGGGGTCTTGCTTTTGCTCAGCCTGGTCTCAAACTCTGAGTTGAAGGGATCTGCCCAGCTTGGCCTCCCAGAGTGCTGGGATTACAGGTGTGATTCAACTGGCCCTAGGTTCTTAAATATGTAGAATATTGTTACAGTAACTTTGTTAGGAGACAATGTTCTTGTCTACTAATCTCTGCCATTTCTAATTTGTTTTATGTTCTTCTCATTACGGTTATATTTTTCTGCTCATTTGCTGCTTGATAATTTATGACTAGATGTCAGAAATTGTGAATTTTACTTTGTTGGACGCATTGTATACTTGTATTTATGAAAAAAGTTTTTTATTTTTTGAGACAGAGTCTCATTTTGTTGCTCTCAGTAGAGTGCCTTGACATCATAGCTCACAGCAACCTCAGACTCCTGGGCTCAAACAATTCTCTTGCCTCAGCCTCCTGTGTAGCTTAGGGCTATAGGTACCCGCCACATCACCTAGCTGTTTTGGAGATGGAGTCTCACTCTTGCTCAGGCTGGTCTTGAACTCGTGAGCTCAGACAATCTACCCGCCTCAGTCTCACAGAATGCTAGGATATAGATGTGAGCCACCACTCCTGGCCTTTATGAAATATTTTTGAAGGATGTTGTGGAGTTTTGTTACTATTAAGTTAATTGGAAATGGCTTGATTCTTTTGAGACTTGGTTTTAATGTTTGTTAGATGGGACCAGTCTGTTTAGGTTAATTTTGCCCTAATAGTGAGGCAATTGCAATACCCCTCAGTATATTTGAGATCCCATGTATTACAAGGTTTTTTTACTCTGGCTTGTGGAAGGACTATTCCTGGCCCTGTGTAAGCTCTGAAAAGTGAAGAGTATTCTTCCTGCTGCTTTTGGTGGCTCTTTCCCAAGTCTTAGGTAGTTTTCTCATGTGCTGATTGGTTCTTAGCTGAAGAATTGGGGTTGGAGGATCCTCTGACAATCTCCTTGTTTTTCTATGAGTGCAGCTCTCTCCTTTCCAACATTTTGCCTTGTGAACTTTAGCCACTTTGGCCTCTCAGAGGTCTCTGTTCTGTCTTCTCAACTAAGAAATACCATTGGGCTCTTCTTCCATTCCCTTTCCCAGAGATAGAGCCTAAAAACTCTCTAGCCAGAGAGCTTGGATAACCATAGGGTTTACCTCTTTCTTTG
Source organism: Galagoides demidoff (assembly GCA_963574575.1). Taxonomy (NCBI): domain Eukaryota; kingdom Metazoa; phylum Chordata; class Mammalia; order Primates; family Galagidae; genus Galagoides; species Galagoides demidoff. The sequence goes on along the minus strand of CAUYQV010145347.1, from coordinate 13,371 downwards.
TCCTCTCTCAAGGGTTATTGTCCTTTTCTGCTTCTTGTCCTGTGTCTGAAAACTGTTATTATATATTTGTCCTGCTTTTTTTAGTTGTTTAAGTCATTAGATAGATAACTCCTGTCCCTGTTACTTTATTTTTGCCAGAAGCAGTATTTGAGCAAGTTATTTAATCTCCTTATGTTCTAGTTTACTCATCTATAAAATGAAGATAGTACTATGGGTTTATGAGGGTGGAATAAGAAAGTACTATAGTCTGCCATGTGTAATGAGCTCCTGTGAATAATGCACACCCACATTTTTGGCCCAAACTTAGGAAAAAAAATCTTTCATTTAAATTGTTTAATTCAAATTCAAAGCTTTTATTTGCAGTATATGAAATCATTTGACATAGTCCAAGGGGTTTTCCAATAATTTTTACAAAACTGTCATCTAGATTGTTAGCTCCTGTCTAAAGTGTATGAAGAGAAATATAATGCTCTTTGTTGGCCATAAATGCTTTTGTTGCAAGTTTGTCATAAATTCAACCAAACCAATTACTGTATTCCAGGGTATTATTTTGCATATAGATATTGTTATTGCTTTCAAGAGTTATACTTTTTTTTTTTTTTTTGAGACGGAGCCTCAAGCTATCCCCCTGGGTGGAGTGCCATGGCATCACAGCTCATAGCAACCTCCAACTCCTGGGCTCAAGTGAGTCTCCTGCCTCAGCCTCTCAAGTAGCTGAGACCACAGGCGCCCGCCACAACGCCCGGCCATTTTTTGGTTGCAGCCATCATTGTTGTTTGGCGGTCCGGGCTGGGGATTCGAACCCGCCACCTTAGGTGTACATGGCTGGCGCCTTAGCTGACTGAGCCACAGACGCCGAGCCAAGAGTTATACTTTTAATCTATAAGCATAAATAAAATAATTAGAAGCATTTATATAAAAACAGAATTAGTACTACCCACGTATAACATTCATCCTTATTTTTCCCTCAAAAATTTGGGCAAAAAAGCATGCATTAAGCAGGGCAAAATATTTGTACATATAAAACCCTTAGTATATTTTCTGGCACATACTAAATGCTCAGTAAATGTTAGTTACTATTATTGCTGGCACAAAAAAGAGGAGCATGGCTTACACCAGCCCGTAGAACTAGGATCACGAACCCATTCATTTTATTCTGACTCACTTTGTATCTGATTTATATTAGGGTATTCTCCAGAGACACAAAACCAGTGGGGTCAGGGAGAGAAAAAGAGAGGGAAAGAGAAAGTCAGAGATGGTGAGAGGGTACTTCTTATGGGAATTGGCTTACATGTTTATGGAGGCAGAGAAGTCCCATGACATGCAATCTGTAAGCTGGAGTACCTAGGATGCTTGGCTTATTCCAAGTTCCAAAATCATAAGGAGTCTTATCCTTTTTTTGTTTGTTTTTGTTTTAAGACGGTATCTCACTTTGTCACCCTCAGTAGAGTGTCATAACTCACGGCAACTGCAAACTCTTGGGCTCATGTGATTCTCTTGCATCAGCCTCCCAAGTAGCTGGGACTACAGGAGCCGGCTATAATGCCCGGCTATTTTTAGAGACGGGGTCTCACTCTGGCTCAGGCTGGTCTTGAACTCCTGAGCTTAAGCAATCCGCCTATCATGACTTCCCAGAGTGCTAGGATTACAGGTGTGAGCCACCTTGCCTGGCCTAAGCCTTATCCTTGTATTTCACTTAGGGGCCAGCATTTAATACATGGATATTATTTACATGGTATCTATGAAAGAAAAAACATATTTTTTCTATGATTGTTTACTTCCCCAAACTGAAGATGATTATCAAGTAATTAATATATATTTGTTTAATATATTATTAAAAGGTAATTTCTTTCTTTAAAATGTAATAATGTAACTATCCTCTTGAAAGATTTTAATTTGAAACAAATACCTTGTCTGTAGCTGGATTTATTGCATTCTCTTTTCAGTATAAAGCTTTTCTAGAATCATCAGATGGAGCAGCTACTTGCCAATTTCATGGAAGTTATAGTAATTCCTCTAGTAGATTCCATTTGTAGATCAAATGTCTACAATTAAATGTAATTATTTATAGCTAAATCTGATCAAAGCAATAGGCTCAAAATAACTTACATGGAATTTAAAGCAAAGAAAGGGAGCAGGATGTTTCAAATGATGGACATTTCGGTTTGTTGCTTTTAGGGCAGGGCCTGTGGCTCAGTGAGTAGGGTGCCTGCACCATATAGTGGGGGTGGCCGGGTGGAACCCAGCCCCAGCCAAACTGCAACATTTGTTGCTTTTGGAAAATAGACTTTACTTCGTAAAGTGTCAGTGTTCCTCCATGTTTGCTTTCAGAAAAAAAACAAACAAAAGCACCCCAAGTTTTATTTCACAGTATTTGATGAGTAACTTTACAGGAAGATAATTTCCTTTGGGGCAGTTAATTATAGGTAATTATCATGGCGTAGTTTCAGTAATTGGTTAATTATAATTTTTCTTTACTTCCCTTGTGTTAGAATGGTGGTATTCTTTTAAGGAGCGTGTTTTGACCAATTTGTGCTTTTTAAATCTGTACTGCTTATGGATTTGAGCAGAGGATTCTGTCATTTTCAGAAGCTAATTTTGGTCAAATCATTCTATAAACCTAGTATAATTATTTGGTAGTATTCTTATTTATTTCCTTAGCCTACTGGTTATAGTCATCATAAATACCTGTTAAGCTTATTTGCAAAACCCATTTCTCTAGATGATGAATCTACATTCATAGATTACTGTCATAATTAAAATATCTAGTGAGTGTAGATGTTGAACAGTGGTATTTTTGAAAATGTGGTTGGAATTTGTAGATTTACCTTCTCTTCTCCAATGGAAGAACTCTGTGTAGCTCTGTAATACCCTAGGATAGTAAGTGACTAAAGTAGCCCAGTGCATGTGAGATTCCCCTTGATTTGCTTATCTCTTATAAAACATTGTATGAGTATAAGAAATTAAACCTTCCAAGATACATAAAGCCTCACAATATGTCTGAAGGTAAAAATGAAAATCAGACTCCAAGGTTTTTAAAAAAAATTTATTTTTTTGAGACAAAGTCTCATTCTGTTGCCCTGGGTAGAATAGCTTACAGCAACCTCAAACTCTTGGGCTCAAGTATTCCTCTTGCCTCAGCCTCTCAAGTAACTAGTACTACAGGCACTTGTCACAATGCTGGGTTAGTTTTTCTGTTTTTAGTAGTGACGGGGTCTCACTCTTGCTCAGGCTGGTCTCCAACCTCCAGGAGTTCAGGCGATCTACTCACCTTGGCCTCACAGAGTGCTGGGATTACTGCACCTGGTTAAAAACAGTTTTAAAAATAACAATAAAACTTACCTTGTATTTTGATCTCTGAATATATTTTATTCAGTTTTATCTTGAATATCTGGCATGGTACCTGGCATATAGTAAGTGCTTAATAAATACTTGTTATTTGAAAAATGAAAAGATCCAGTATATAATGTGAAGGTACTTCCAAAGTTATCTTCAGGTGAGGTCACCAATATGTAATTTGCTCTTACTCTCTTTTTTTCTTGTTCGTTGTGCTACACTACCTTGCTGTTGTGGCATTCTTTGCCCCAGCCCTTTGCTATATGCATTAAAAGAAAAGAGGGATTCTACTACATGGAAGCTTCAGAGAAACATAGACTGTTGTTCTGGAAGGGATTTAACTAGCCCACGTCTTATGGGTGGAGGCATTCTTAGGTTTGAAAATGATTTGTTCAAGGCCATTTGTTCAGTCAGTATATGGTTTATAGTCCCCATACTCAACTTAAATCTTATGCTTTTCTGCACTTTAGATGTTTGCTACCTGGGCCATGTTGGTGGGGTGAGGGGCCAGTGAGATTGAATGAGAGGGAAGGTGGGGAAACTGTGACCATCAGCCCCCAGGAGTCCTTGGCCTGTCCCTTCAGTTAGGAGCGGTTATTATTACCCAGTGTGTAGAACAAAGAAAAATTTGGGGGCGGGGAGAATTAGCAATAGTCTCTTACACTTCTTTTCTTCCAATTTTTAAAAAAACGATAAATTCAAAAAACTATTAATAATAGGGAGGTGAGGAGAGAAAGTGGCAGCTGGTGGAGAGTTCATGGACCATGGCTGGGACTGTAAGGAAAGAAAAACATTGCCATGTGGGTGAGTGAAATGCTGCAATTTCAAAGCAGCAGTAATTTTACATTGAAAATCCTGTAATTATGTGCTTGGCTGTTTAATAAAAACATCCTGTAGTGAAATTACTACATATTTACTCTATCTGAAATGCAGAGTATCTTAAATACATGTGTCATCATGGGATGGATACTACATCTTAAATTTTTTTTTAAAAAAGGAGATTAGATGTTTTTAGTAGCAGCTGCTCAGAAATTTTTCAACTATGGTTAATCAATTCAGAGTTACCTTATTAAACCTATTATTTGTCAGTCTTGATTTCCTGTTTTCTGAATTCTTGAAAGAACATTTCTTTAGGAACAAACGATTACATTAACTCTTTGCACGTGACTCCACTACAAAAATAAAAATAAAAACAAAAACAAAAAAATCAACCCTGGTAACGTAGATGGTTGGCTGAATCTATCCAGACAAGCAGGCTAAGTGGCCTGAGGTTGAAGTTATCTTGGGTTTCTAAGTGTTAAGACCTCTTGACTTTACCTGCAGGGAGCCAGAGTTTCACTGTTTAATGATGGTTAAAATGACCTTGAGTTAACTGTAGTGTCAGTGCTTCTCAAACTTAAAAGTGCACCTGGAGATATTCTTTAAAAGGTTGATTCTGTTTAATTAGATTTGGGCTTGCCTTGTGATTCTTTGTGTAACAAACTCGTGCAGCTCTAATGCTGCCAGGCCAGGGATAGTGTTGAATAGCAAGAGTTTATAATGTGTATTATCTCACTACCTTACCTCCCCACTCTCTGTAGTTCTGTCCTTTTCCATGTTGCTTGAATCATGCATGTCTCCATCGGTCTTTCTGTTTCTCTGTTTCTCTGTATCTCTTTGCTTCTCTTCTTTCTGCTCTTTCTTCCTGTTTTCCCCTTCTCTGCCAACCTTCTCTGTTTTTCTCCTCCTTTAGCCTCTCCTTTTCTCTCGCAACACACACACACACACAACACCTCCTGCTCTCGCAAGAGTCACATGATTTAAGTGAATTGTTACTTTGAATATTTGCTACCTTGTAGATGCTTAATGAATAATGTTGACCAGTACTTAATAATGTCAATGATGTGTTTTCTATTTTGAGACTAAGCCAAAGTCAACTTTCTCCCTGTTTTCAGGGATAAGGACTAATACCAAAGAGGTGGGAAGTGGTTGTGTTAATAAAACTGAAAGGGGTCTGGCGTAGGTCCAATTACTCATGACACAGCCAATTATCAAGCATTGGATGAGGATTGCCAAAGAAGGGACATTTTAATACAAAAGACATCAGTCACAGAAGGGGGAATTAGATTCAAATCTATTTCCTTAACTAAAGGAAAGTAGGGCCTTTTTAAAGAAGGGCTAGGTATATTAGGGAAATTACAAGGGATTAGGTGCATATCAGCAGGAAGTGTTGCAATTAACAAGGCTCTAAGTGCCCTGGGGCAGGCTAGTGAGGGGTGGTGAGTCTCAGGTCAGAAAGTCTACCTTTGGAATCTCAATTTCTTTGTCTTGCAGAAATTCTACCATTTTTGGGAAATGACTCAGAAAGGTCAAGTAATTAAGGGAAAGGATTATAAAAAATAACTTACAGGGGTCTTTAAAATTTGTTCATAGAGCCAGTTACAGTTGTTTGAATTTTTTTTTTTTACTGTAGTGTGCTTTTATTATTACAAATCATCATGATGTTAGTGAATCTAGTGTTTGTTGGCCATTTGCTTGTCATCTTCAGAGAAGTTTCTGTTCAAGTCTCTTGCCCACAAAGAAAAGGGATTTTTTGTTCTTTTCTTATTGATTAATTTGAGTTCTCTATAGATTCTAGTTATCAGACCTTTTTCGGAATCATAACATGCAAAAATCTTTCCCATTCTGAAAGCTGTCGTTTGCTTTAGTTGTAGTGCCTTTGGCTGTGCAGAAACTTTTTAACTTGATCAAATCCCAGTAATATGTTTTTCTGTTGTAATATATGTATGTGTTGTAATATATGTATTCTTCAATTGCCAGAGGGGGTCTTCCACATAAAATATTTTCCAGGCCAATATTTTCAAGCGTTTTCCCTGCACTTTCTTCTAGTATTTTTATAGTTTCATGTCTTAAATTTAAATCTTTTATCTAGTGAGAATCAATTTTTGTTAGTGGTGTAAGGTGTGGGTCTAGTTTCAGTCTTCTAGAGGTCACTGGCCAGTTCTCCCAGCACCATTTGTTAAATAGGGATTCTTTTCCCCAGTGCATGTTTTTGTTAGGCTTATCAAAGATCAAATGGCAATCGATATGTGGCTGGGTTCATCTCTAGATTCTCTATTCTATAACATACATATACATCTCTATTTTTATGCCAATACCATGCTGTTTCGATCAGTATAGATCTGTAGTATAACCTGAAGTCTGGTAGCATGAACCTCCAGATTTGTTTTTGTTTCTAAGTAATATATTGGGTATTCAGGTTTTTTTCTGATTCTATATAAAATAAATACTATTTTTTCAAGTTCTTTAAAATATGACTTTGGTGCTTTGATGGGGATTGCATTAAATCTGTAGCTTGCTTTGGGTAGTTATGGACATTTTAACAATGTTGCTTCTTCCCAACCACGAGCATGATATGTTTTTCCATTTGTTAATGTCTTCTGCTATTTCTTTTCTCAGGGTTTCATAATTCATTTTATAGAGATCTTTCACATCCTTTGCTAGATAAATCCCCAGGTTTTTCATCTTTGTTTGCACTAGGAATGGTGCCAAATACCTCAGGTATTTCGCTTCTTTGGTAAAAGGAATAGAGTCTTTGATTATATTTTCAGCTTGACTGTTGTTGGTATATAAAAAAGCTACTGATTTGTAGGTATTGATTTTGTATCCTGAGACACTGGTATATTCCTTGATCATGTCTAAGTGATTTGCAGTTGAGTCCTTAGGGTTGTCTAGGTATAAGATCACATCATCTGCAAAAAGTGAGAGTTTGACCTCTTCTGTCCCCATTTAAATACCCTTGATCTTGACTGTGAAGAGATACAAACAGATGCAGCACCCAGACCCCAACCTTCATTTCTTTTCCACTACAGAACTTCGAAGGTCAAACTCTGAATGTCCCAGAGTGGACAGCCCCAGACACGGGTTCCCACAAATTGTCTCTGGCAGTGTACAGAGGGATTTAAGGCCAATTCTAAGGAAAGGGATTCAAAGTACAATTGGAGCCAGGGATCCACACTCCCACTCGCCAGACTCAGTCCCACTATTGTCTGCTTCTCTGCTCACAGGCCCAGCTGGAGCCAGGGGCAATGCCCCTGCTCACCAGTCTCAATCCACACACAGCTAGCCTCTGCTTGCCAGACCAGTTGGAGTCAGGGGACCACGCCCCACCTGCCAGTCTCAATCCACTGCCTGGCAAGCCTCTGTTCACAGGCTCTGTTAAGAGTCAGGGCACCACACTCTGCCCACAGGTCTCAGTCCTTACCTGGTAAGCCTCTGCTCACCAGCCCTGCTGGAGGCAGTGGAGCACGCCCTAGCCCTCAGGCTACTGCTCGAGGGTTCTGTTGGAATTAGGAGACCACGCCCTCGTTCTCAGTTCTGCAGTCCACACCTATCAAGCCGCTGCTTGCAGGCCCAGTAGGGTCTGGGGACCAGCCCTGTCTGCTCAACTCAGTCCACACTGGGAAACCACTTTCCCGTGTGGGTGCCATCAGAGCCAGGGTTTTGCACCCCATCCTGCCAGACACAGCCCATACCAAGGGTCAACACTACCACTGGCCGGGCATGGTCATAACCAGGAGACTGCTCCTTCTCCCACTGAGTGTCCCTTTCTTCTACACCCTCTTTCTTCCCTGTTAGTCACAGATTCCGTCCTCGTGGTTGGCGGTCCACACTATGCCCAGATCTCTCAGGACAAGACCAAACACAGGGGGCAGAACTTCAGACCACCATGCAAGGGGGAAAGAGTAGACTGGGAGTTTAGACTTGTGGGGGAAAATATCTGTTCAATTTTATGCCTGGGGGTGGTGGTGTCTAGGTTCATAAGAGGGACCTCCCTGGAAAGAGTCCTGGAGGTTAGCGGCTCTTTCCAGGAGGGAAAAAGAGAGGTCTTTTGTTCCCTGCTCATTGGCAGAGAGCCTGCTACAGTGGGCCTCCTGCTTGTGGGAGGGGTCTTCTGTCCTCTAGTCAATAGGCTTTGTACCTACAATTTGTTTTCTTGAATGCTCTTCCTTGGAGTTACAGCTTGCCAAACTTCTTTCTTGGCTCAGCTCCCCGCCTTTGGCTTCATAGAATCTGATTCCATCCAGTTTTTCTTCCTCTCGGTGTATAACTTTTTTGATAAGTCATTGAATTTTATTTGTTAGGATCTTATTGAATATTTTTGCATCAATAGTCTTTAATGACACTGGTCTGTAATTTTCTTTCTTTATTGGGTATTTCCTGCTTTGGGTATCAAGGTGACATTTTCTTTGTAGAATGTGTTGGGGAGGATTCCTTCCTTTTCTATATTTTGGAAAAGGTTATGTAATATAGGTACTAGTTCCTCTTAGAAAGTTTGGTAGAATTCTAACATGAAACCGTCTGGTCCTAGGCTTTTCTTTTTGGGGAGATTCTATATAGCTAAAGGTATTTCAGTGCTTGAATAGATATAGGTCTATTCAAAATTTCTAATTCTTTCTGATTGAATCTAGGAAGGTGGTGTACTTTCAGGTATTCGCCCATTTCCTCCATATTTTCATATTTCTGAGAATAGAGAGTTTTTTGTAGTAATCATTGATGATTTTTTTAAATTTCTGTGGTATCTGCTTTTTTCTCTTTATTCTTTCTGATTGAAGTTATTAGAGATGTTACTTTTCTGTTTCTGGTTAGTCTAGCCAGAGGTTTATCAATTTTATTAATCTTTTCAAAGAACCAACTTTTTGTTTTGTTGATCTTCCACATGATTCTTTGTTTTCAATTTTATTTAATTCTGCTATAATTCTGGTTATTTCTTTTCTCCTGCTGGGTTTGGGGTTGTATTGATCTTCCATTTCTAGTTGCTTAAGATGGCCAATTAGGTTTAGTTGATTTGCTCTGTTTCTGTTTTTATTTTGTAATTTATTTTCTGTATTTTTTTTATTAAATTGTAAACACATAGATCATATACACATTAATGCATTTATGGGGTACAATGTGCTGATTTCTTATAGAATTAGGAACAATTAAATCACACTGATTAATATTCTCTTTCTGTTTTTTTGATAAAGGCATCTAATGCTATAAATTTCCCTCTTAGGATTGCCTTTGCAGTATTCCACAGGTTTTGATGGTTTGTGTCTTCATTATCATTTTTGTTCCAAAAATCTCATGATTTCCTTCTTAATCTCATCTTTTACCCAACTATCATTCAGTCTAAGGTTATTTAGTTTCCATGACTTTGAGTATGAAAATTTCTGTTGCTATTGAGTTCATCTTTTAATCTGTGATGGTCTAAGAAGATACAAGGAATAATTTATATTATTTTAAATTTGTTGAGGTTAGACTTATGTAGGAAGATAGGATCAATTTTGGAGGTTGATCCATGGGCTGATGAGAAGAATGTGTATTCAGTTTTATTAGGATGAAATGTTCTGTAAATGTCTGTTAAGTCGATTTGTTCTAGGGTCAAGTTTTAAGTCCATTATTTCTTTGTTTGGTTTCTTTTTGGAGGATCTATTCAGAACTGCCAAAGTGGTGGTAATATCTCCAATTGTATAGTGCAAGAAGATATCATATTGTTTGTTTATAAATAGAAGAGCATTCAGGTAGGGCACATAAATGTTAATTATTGAAATCTTTTCATGTTGAGTGTTTTCCTTGACAAATATGTAGTGTTCATCCTTGTCTTTCCTAAAGCTAGGTTTTGTTGTTTAAATTCTGAGTTAGTTTACTTTGGGGGCAGGCCATTGTGCTGGTCATTCTGGAAAATGAGTCTGAGTATTTCCTGGAGAAGTGGTCTAGTTATAGCAGATTTCTTCAACATATGGATATCAGTAAAGTATTTCTCCATCACAAATGAAACTAAGTTTAGCTGGTCCTGGGCTGAAAATTGTTTTGTTTTAGAAGATCGAAAGTCAACAGCCATCCTCTTCTGGCTTGAAAAATTTCAGCTGAAAAATCTGCAGTCCATCTAATGTTTTTTCCTTTTGTAGGGAAATTTTTTCCTTTTCTTATGCCTGGCTGCTTGCAGGATTTTTTCTTCTATATTAACTTTGGCAAAGTTAATTACAGTGCGTCTAGGAGATGCTTTATTTGGATTTGAGTTGTGCTGGGATTCTGAAACTACTACCTGGATTTCTGTATCTTTTGCAATGATTGGGAAATTCTCCTCCATAATATCTTAGAGTACAGCATCTGTACTTTTAGAACTTATCTCTTCTCCTTCAGGAATCCCTATAATTCAGATGTTTGATCTTTTGGAATGATTCCATAACTCTCTCAGGGAATGTTCTGATCTTGTTTTACTTTTTTTCTGCTTCTTTGAATGCTTAGAATTGTTGAAAAGCCTTTTCTTCAATTTCTGATATCCTTTCTTCTGCCTGATAAACTCTATTACTGAGGGACTCTACTATATTTCAAAGCTCCTTGAATACCTTTTTCATTTCCTTAAGTTCTGCTATATCTTTTCTCATTATGTTCATATCCTTGGGCCTTTGTCTTTGAATTCATTAATTTCTTGAGACAACTTTTGAACTACTTTTTGGTTTTATATTTTCATCTTTTCCTTCATTCTGTTCATCTTATTTGCAATCCATATTCTGAATTCTATTTCTGACATTCCAGCCAATTCTCTAAGAATGGTATTTTCTGTTGTATCTCCTTTGTTGTCCCTTGGGGGAGTTGATCTACTCTGATCACTCATGTTGCCAGAGTTCTTCTGCTGCTTCCTCCCCATGAATATTTTCTGCAATTTGGCAGTTAAAACTGGTGGGGTGAGATTGGATTGGGTGCTCCAGGAACTGGAATTAACCATCCCTTTACCAATGAGCTGGGGCTTGTGACTGTGGCTTTTCCCGTACAATCTTACAAAGGTCCCTTTCAGAGATGCAGTCAGAGACCCTGAGGACCTGCTTGGCAAGATAATGCAAGCCGACTCTGTCTTGATGTCACCCTACCCAATCCTAATGAGTCACGGTGTTACCCTAGAATCTCAGCTGGGGAAAGATACAAACAACTGTGGTACCCTGCCCCCAACTGGTCACCTGCTAGAGGTTTCTCTCCCCTACAAACAGCTGCCACTCAACCTCAGAGGGTCCCTGGGTGCACAGCCCAGGTGACCAGTTCTAATCAGATTGTCCCAGGCAGTATAATCACTACTCACGAGAAAGAGTTCAAAGAGTTTCAAGTGTCCAGAAAGTAAAAATCCACAGGCATTCCCTCTGGCAAACTGGTAGGGCTGGAGCCTAGGTCAGAAGGAGAAAAGGAGGAAATAGTGTCATTGAAGCCTGAGGAGGATTTGTTAAAGAAAAGCTATGTGATAAAAGCTGCAGCTTTAGAGGAACGAAGCCACTGAAACAATTGTAGTGAGGCAGGGAGGGAGAAGGTATCTTGGGAGAGGGTGGGGAATAAATATTCTGATACCTCTCTCCTCTTGCTTTCTCTGCCTTCTCATCTCTTGCTAGTGCCTCCCATTGGCTGTGCCCAACCTGAAACTAGGGGTCAAGAGAATCCTGTTGTCCATAGAGGTTGGCCTCCCAGGGAGCTGATAAGATAGGGTATGGATACAGAGGGTGGGGATAGCAAACAAGATAATATAGGAGGGATACATTTGATTTATAGATAGGATTCAACCTTAATATAAAATAAACTACATGTATGATTTCCTCTCACGCCTACTATATATTCCCTATATTTTTAGCATTTATCCCTTAAGCTTTTTACAGATAATAATTTTCATTGTGCCATGTGAATCTTTTATAAAGAAAGAGTTCTTCAGGGCATAGTGGCTCATGCCTGTAACCTTAGCTCTCTGGGAGGCAAAAGTGGAAGGATGACTTGAGGTTTGGAGTTGAAGCCCAGCCTGAGCAAGAGTGAGACCCTCTCCCCCCTCCACTACCATCTATACCAAAAAAACTAGCTGGGCATGGTAGTGGGTGCTTGTTATCCCAACTACTCATAAGGGTAAGGCAGGAGGATCACTTGAGTCCAGGAGTTTGAGGTTGCAGTGAGCTTTAATGATGCCATTGCACTCTAGCTGGGGTGACAGAGTGAGACTCTGTCTCAAAAAATAAATAAAAAATAAAAAGAGAGTGAGTTCTGTATAAATGCTAAAGCCAAATTCAGCTTGTTCTCTAGATTTTGTTTACTTATGTAAAACTAAATTACATTCAAGAGAGGGAGATGAACTATTTGGTATTGTTGACATTTCTTTTAAAGCTGATGAAACATGTTTAAATGAAGCATGAATCTTTGAAGAACCTGCTAGTTCATTTTCAAAATATGACCAGTTCTCTGAAGTACATGGACTTCAGGCGCCTATGAGAAAGGAGTCTGTTTTAGCACTTAATCTTTTCCTTGAATAATCTGTTACTAATCTAATTATAGTACTTGTTGCAATTAATCAGAGGATCATCTTTTTCAAAAATTCTATAGTTGATGCACCTCCATGATGCAACTGGATCTCCCTATCACCTACTACCCCTGTCTAGAGATTTAAATGCTCAGTTTATTTGTGACCCATCAGTCACACACTGCTGTGAGATTCCATCTGAGAGGGAGTTCTATGTTAAAAACAAAACAGAACAACCCAACAATTTTTTAGTACATAGCCAAGCAAATAAGTGGTTTAGCCTGCCTTTAAAGGTAGCCCTTTTGTGTTCAAGTTGTGAGAGTTCTTTAGCATTGCTAGTCTCCCTTACACTGTCTACTTAGTGGCAGATACCTCTGATAAGTCAACATGAAGGGAAATTGGGGTCAGATATTTTGCTAGTCAACTTGGTTGATTCTGATTTCTAGTCCCTGGTCAATATATTCTTTGGAATATAATACTGGAAGTACTCTAGTATTAGCTTTACAAATCTAAACTTTTAAGAAAAGATATGGTGGCTTGGCGCCTGTGGCACAATCAGCTAAGGCGCCAGCCACGTACACCTAAGGTGGCGGGTTCAAATCCCCAGTCCGGGCCCGCCAAACAACAATGATGGCTGCAACCAAAAAATGGCCGGGTGTTGTGGTGGGCGCCTGTGGTCCCAGCTACTTGGGAGGCGGAGGCAGGAGACTCGCTTGAGCCCAGGAGTTGGAGGTTGCTATGAGCTGTGA
>CAUYQV010145344.1:0-52234 GCA_963574575.1 Galagoides demidoff | reverse complement strand
GGCGTCCCCGGCGGCGGCCGGGGTGGGCTTGCGGTGCGGGGGGGGGGTTGGGGGAGGTGTTGGGGTGAGGTGAGGGGGGAGGTGTTGGGCAGAGGTGATTGAGGAGGTGATGGGCAGAGGTGATGGGGAGGTGATGGGGAGGTGTTGTGGGAGGTGATGGGGGGAGGTGATGGGGAAGTGATAGGGGAGGTGATGGGGGAGGTGATGGGCAGAGGTGATGGGGAGGTGATGGGGGAGGTGATGGGGGAGGTGATGGGGAGGTGATGGGGGAGGTGATGGGGAGGTGATGGGGGAGGTGATGGGGAGGTAATGGGGGAGATGATGGGGATACTGGGGTCTCCATTTCAGAGCAGCCAGAAAGATACTTCCTTCTGCTGTACAAATAATGACATGGTGTACATGAAAATAAAAGGAACTATTGGAGGAGAAGGACAAGAGAAAGAAAAAAATGAAGAGAAAGACAAAAAGAGATATATTCCAATTTACTGACTGAGAACCCTGCTAATTTCAAACAAAATACACAGGAGAGTCTGTTTGTGTCTATCACCTGCTGCTCACATGAGTGGAGCATCACTGGTTGTACTTATCCACCTTCTCTCAATAGAGTAAGCCTGGTGGCCTTTTCTTTCTTATCTGACAGATGCTTTTTCTTGCAGAAAGTAATAGCTCCCATGTAGGGGATGTCCAGCACATTCCCCAGGCATGCACATGGCTCTCTGTAAAGTAGATGGACTCCCACTGCACAGACAGGATAAGGAGGTGCAATGGTTTTAATACCCCACACAGGTCACAGAGATCATAATAGTTACAGCCATCCCACCCCAGAACCCTGCCAGTACTCCACATCGACTCCCTGATGAGACTGTCTACTAGTGTATGAACCATTTTCCTGTAGCCATTAAAGTGTCACCACTAGTTATTAAGAACTATATCCACCTATGCAGACTATTAGAGTAGCCTAGAAAGGCCAGAAGGCTCTTTGCATATCCCTTTAGCTCACAAATAGCCCTAACAGTTTACTGTTATTCAGTAACAGACTCTAGGAACACCAAATACTTGTCTCCACCCTTATGAGGAGTGTACCAAGATTATCTCTGCTTTGCAAATGAGAATGTGGGTTAAGACTCTGTGATAATTTTCCCAAAGTAATGGATAAAATGTAGTGGTTACTCCAGGACTTGAACTAAGACTTATTTATTCTATATCTGTCCTTGATTACTTTGCCATACTGACAAAACAAGCATTTTCTTTGAAGGTTTATCATGTCTAAAGGATTAAGAGTCTAGAGAAAGAAACACTTGAACTTGATTAATTCAGAACCAGAACCAGTCTGCCTCCGTAACCAGGCAGCAAACAAACACACGCCAATGTCCAGACACCTCTGAAGCCTCTGGGAGCTTCTTTCCATTGTCAGTTTCCTGGGGCTACCAATCTTAGATAAATGAGGATATGCCAGGCCATTTATCAAGCTATTTTTAAAGAGTATTAAATTATTAATCGAATAGAATCATTTATATCTCAGTGTTCACCTAGGTCCTAAGGAAAGTCTAATTCTAATGGAATTCTTTTGCTACTTCAAATTTTGATCTTTTCAAATGCAGACTTTTATTAGCACATCTTGACTGATAGTAGCCACCCATCAAATGAACTGGTGTAGCTGACTGGTGAAAACCTTTCCAAAGTGATCTGAGAGTCTCCAGAAGATTCCTTCCTCTGGTGGGAGCCCACCTTCTCACACCCACAGACGTCCTGACATGCTGTGTCCAGGCTGAATGCTTCTGCACAGGGTTCTCAGAGTTGTGCTTTATTATTGATGATCCTACTGAAGCTAGTTTATTTGTGTTACACTGCTGGAAAAAATGTGTCATGTAAAGTAATTAATGTTCTTGTTGGAGATAAATGTCGTATTTCAAATTTTACCTAGACATGTACCCCTGATAAATACATCATCTTTCTTTTCCAGCCCTCCTGGTTGTTGAAGCGATATACACACACAAACCAACATGGGTGCAAACTCAGTCCTGGTTTCTCAGTTAGTCAGGAATTCACTATAGACTAGGTACATTTCTAAAGGGGAAAACCTCATTAGTTAACTTAGCCTAAAATATTATACAGTTGTTTTCAAAACAGCATAAAGAGATCAGATATTTAATAGAAAGTACATGAGAGAAAAAAGCAAATTATTTAGGAATCAGGTATAAGGAAACTTGACTCCTCAGTAGTGACTCAAATTTTAATTAATTTATTATTGTTAATGAAATCTTGATATTGTGCGCCTGTAAGCCGCACAGCCCCCTCCTGCCCCTGGAAGGTTCCAGGCCTGCCCTCACCTGGGACACAGAGGCTCTCTTGCTTGCCTGTGGTTTGTAACCTGCCTCACTCCAACTTGCTTCTTTTCATTGCTCAGATTTCAACCTTAACCTGCTCAGGGATGACATCTGTGACCCCCCAAGCAAGGTCAGGTTTACTGTCACTTGCTGTTGTAGATTGAGGTTTCTTTCCTTACCTGCTCCTTGGAGGAATTACCTGATTAATATCTGTGACCTGTGCTACAGTAAGCTCCATCTGAGAGGACAGAAATTGTTGAGTCAACGTGGTGCCAAGTTCAGAAAGTTTAAGAAACCTATGAACAGGACAAATACTTGAACCTTCACCCGAATGACACTAGAAGCCATGAGATTTCCCCTGCGTCTAAATGCCAGGCAACTCTATCAGTATAGGCATGTTTAGGTTGATTTTTCTTCTCATATTTTAATTGGCAATCATAGAATATCAGAAACCAAAAAACAAAAAGAGAAGTTTATAAAAGGCCAAATCACATGTGCTTTTTTTTTTTTTTTTCTTTTTGGCTGGGACCGGTTTGGAATCCACCATCTCTGGCATACGGGGCCGGTGCCCTGCTCCTTTGAGCCACAGGCACTGCCTGCCCCAAATCACATGTGATTTTGGGAGCAATGAAGGAGCGTGACCTGCACACATGAATGTGTACAACCAGCTGTCCTGGAAGTGTTAATGTGGCAGACACATTTCTCATTTCTTTCCAACAATAAAGAACTGTCATAAAACACACAGACCGAACATTTGTATCAGACTGTTCCTACATATTATCCCCCAAATATTTCTCTTTTCTTATCCTTTAGAAGCTGACTACTTGGAAAAACCTCAGCAATGATATCACGTTACCTTCAGTCATAAAATAATTTCGATTTTAGGCTGTTAATATAATACGAAATGACATACAATATAGTGATTAAAACTGATCACTGTAAAAATCAAAAAGCTAAGACAATATTAGTCATCTTACAGCAAATGAAACAAACACCTAGAACATCATGTATCCAAAATAGTTAGTCAATTATTAATTATTCTTACATATTCTAAATTTGCATGAAGAGGAAATTAATAAGCAAAACATAAATTATTTGTGATTCAGCATAGATCTTCATGGATAATGTTATCATAATTAAAAATAAGGATACTGACATTTCTAATAGATAAATATATACAAATGAGGCAACTGAAATTTCCTTTTTCATTCAATAATTTGAAAATTCTATCTCACATACATAATTATACTATTTTTCCATTTTTTTGAGCAATCTTGCATCTAAAATGCTGTGGGTTTTATTCACTTTTTAATACTTTTACTGTATGTCATATAAAATATTTTTTAACTCCGATGTGAAACAGTAGAATGTTTTATTTTAAATGGAAGAAATCAGTTCCACACTATTCAGCAAGGAATTAGTATATTCATTCTGACTATGAGGACAAAAAAGCTTATTTTTCCAAGAGGCAATGTGAATAAAAATACACATTTGTTTGAATTTCACTTTTTAAAACATGAACTTCGTAAGAAACAGGATGAATATTTGGGAAACTAGAACACAGTTGTCATCTTTAGATCTTAAGTTCTTTGATCATTCCTCAAATTAGTCAGTTTTGCATGGGAAGAAAGAAAAAAATGAAAGCAAAAAAAAGGAAAGAAATAGAAAAATTTGAAGAGAGGTTAATAATATACTTGCTTTTTAAAGATTAAAGCAAACAACAAGCACGCTGCACCATGCTTTCTCCTTGGGTTTGCTCGGGGCCATGGCCACTGCACAGGGGCACTGGATCTGCCGCTCAGATTCAGTCATCAAGCCCCCTCTCTGAGCAGCTTAACAAGAGTGTTTATGAGCTGGCTGAGAGCGCAGTTCCAGGAATACGTAGAATACTATTGAGGATGGAAAAGGAAGGGTAAAAGCTATCTCTAAGATTCAGTATCTCAGAGAATAGTGTAATTAAATACCTCGGGTAGGCATTTAATTTGAAATACTCTATTGGGCCTAGAGGGCAAACAACCCTACTTAGGGAGAAAGACGTCTAGTTCCCTAAAGCACAATGAAAGAATTGGTAAGACAGAATTCCTAAGGAAGAAACAATTGAAATTGGTTGGCAAGATTTCTTAGACAGGAGGGTGAACATGCTGATGCTTGAAGAAAAATGGTAGACCAACCTCAGTGAAACAGAGCAGACACTTGTGTTTCCCATGAGCGGGGCCCTCTTCTAAGCCTCTCACATCTGTTAGCTCAAGGTAAGCCAGTAACAGCCCTAGAGGGGCAGAAATACTATTATCCCATTCCAGATACAGTAAAGCTGATGGTCGAAGTGATAAGTGTCACAGCTTCTATACATGACCAGGACTAGAAGTGGCAATCTGGAACTCAAAGCCATGATCTTTTAATTAACACGATCTATACCACATTCTGTAGGAGAAAGAAGGAAATGTAGATTTATTGATACTTCTGAAAAAAAAAATCATTCTCTGGGTAACCTACAATTATTACCTGTGATTTGAGAGGTACATAAAACCATGCTATTTTCAGATTCCCTTCCAGCTCTCAAATCTTGAAGGCAGGGCCTCCAGCTAATCAAAAAACAAACAGTCCAAGAAAATGCACCAAGCAATAAGGTAATAGCAAACATTAACACAGAGGGACGGTGGTAGATTGTTGCATTCTGGATTCTCAAATCTCTAAGCAAGTATTCTGAGGAAGGCATCTTTACCTCTCACTGCTGAAATGTCAATGCTTTGAGGAAGTTTGTAAATAAATATTTTACTGCTAATTGTTTATGGTGACTTCTTGGTTCCCTATTTCAAAAAACTATGTATGTTTTGCTGCAAATTAATATCAATTCAGCTATTAATAATAACATCATTATTTGAAGAACCCTCTGTATGATGGCATACATAAATCATCAGACACTTAAAGGTAAATTCTTCACTATGGTTTTTGAGTGCTTACAATAAGCTAGATGTTTTGTTGGATCCTAATCATACAACCGTATTTTTGAAGTCATTCAGCTTACAGTCTAGATGTTTCAGATCTTTTAAAGAAAAGGATTATAAAATAGTCAAAATATTTCCATGTATTTATTATTCTTACCTAACAAATATAAGTTAATTGCAATTCCAGGTAGAGCACTGATCACTAAGATAATTGAGGGAAAGACAGAGGGTCGCTATACCTGCTGTCCAAGGTACTGTTAGATAAAGGAACAAAATCAGAGCATGGTGACAGCACCATGGGGCTGATTTGTTATTCACTGGAGAACCCAACTCGCTAGTGTTGGATAAACTAAATAGCGTCAGAAGAGAGAAGAGTCAGACTGGGGGAGTGAATTCTCCTCTTCCTATTCAACATTGTTATCGATGACTTAAGATGACTTAGTCATTTGCAGTGCTTTGAAGATGGGAAGAAACAACAAGATAAAAATAGAATCAAAAATTAAAGCAATCAAATGTAGGGGAACATAGAACTAAACTACCTGAGACAAATTTAACAGAGGTAAACACAGAGCTCCAAGTTACCATCTATCAAATACTCAGATACAGTTCTCGTGGCATTATTAAAGTAATTAGCTTTACAAAGATCTGCTTTTTTCTATGCCCTCGCTTACTAAGAGCAAAATTTGATGAAGCTATTAAATAAGCACAGCATATGCGACTATGTAACTTTCCCATAGGAGCTGATGGACTATATGAGGATTTAGGGGCTCAATTCTGAGCTCTGATATTAAGAGAGACATCAATTTCTACAGCAGAGAAAATAAAACAGAGAAAGATTCAGAAATGTATTTATCATTCATGCATCCAAACATTCAAGCAGATTTATTGAAAAGTTATTTTATAACAAGCAGTTGAAGTACGATAATGAAGAAGACATTTAAACCAACCAACCTTGGGTATAACAGGGCCCTAGGGCTCTCAAATGCTAACGTCTCCACTCAGACCCAGCCGGCCTGACTCCAGAGCCTCTACCTCAGTCTCTCTGCTGCTTCACTCTTCTTAAATTGGCCTCCTCCCATTGGCCAAGTCCATCTTGCCTTCTCTCCTCTCCCATGGCACTGCTTCCTGTGGCTGGAAAATGAATGTTGACACTTCCCTTGCTGAGGAGGTCCCAAGGGACATCCAGCGTGTCACTGTAACTGTTAATGGTTCTACCTAACCACACACATACACATACACTCCCAGTTTGGACAACGAATAATTTGTTCACTTTCCCTAACACCATGCAGCCATTAAGTGTCAATGCACAGTGTAACTTGATGGACTGGCAGTTTGTTGCTAAAAGGAACCATGTGGTAAGTAGGGCTGTGTGGTAGAGCTCGGCTCAGGTTTCAAGAGTGCTGTCATCACTTAGCTGTGTTCCCCGTGGGCAGAGCAATGAGGAGTGTTAGCCCATCATGGTGTGGAACACTGGAGTTGTGAACTATTTTTATTCCCCCAAATACGGATGCCTCTCTGCGGGCAGTTCTCACGAATGTGCCTCCCCTTCTGTCTACTGGGGTTCTGTGACAGAAGCAAGCTCTGATGTACCAAGACAGACATGGTCTCTAATGAACATCTCCCCTATGCATCCAAAATGGCAGTAGTTATACAAATTCTTCAAGAAGTTAAAAAAACAATTATTGCTGAAATTACATTCTGTGGTTAAAATTGGAGAATCTCTTTTGAGAACATGGACCACTCAAAATGCTTTGATTGCGCATATTTCCACCATTACATTTTCTGTCATCACGAAGTTCCTGACAAAATAACTGAGGATTGGAACTGAGACCTTCATCTCCTAACACCTTCTGAAGCCACTCCATCACAGACTCCACATGCCCCCCAGGGGTCCTCAAGTTGAGGCCCCTGATGGACTTGTTTCCACAAACATGCTCATTCACTGCCTGCTCTTTTCCTTTACTCTCATGTCATGAACTTTTATGTTCCATCTTACAGAGAAATTTGGCCATTGTCTCCTTGTTTTGGCCATAACTAGACAAGTTCTCCTTACGGCAAGATGTAGAGGCATCATATTCTGGCCCTAAGAAGAAGTTTGGTGCCAGCATTTAATGGGACAAAAGACTCATTTGTTTATACCTGTTAAATAAGAACTTAAGTCCATTAATTCTGTTACTGCACATTATAATAACCTTACGTTGGAAAAGGGACTACTGTGTTTCCCTGAAAATAAGATCTACCCCCAAAATAAGCCCTAGCAGGATTTCTATGTATTTATTACATATAAGCCCTACCCCTATAATAAGACCTAGTGATGGGCGTGACTATGCAACGTATCTGCATAGTGGTACGGAAGACTGGAATGCCTTTTCTGTGCCACAGCTCCTTTCTCTGAGCTGTTTGCACCTACACAGGTGCACTTGTGGTAACCGTGATCGCAGGCATCCTATTGTGAATGGTTGAACCACTAGGGGAAAGGAGTTCATGCATCACTAGCACCAGCCCCACCAATAAGGTCAGCTCCCCCTGTCAAGTTCCAGAAGAAGATGACTTAACTGTATTTGAATAAATGTAGATTGTTGTATCATACTTAATAAAAATAAGACATCCCCTGAAAATAAGCACTAGTGTGTCTTCTTGAGAAAAAAGAAGTAGAAGACAGTGTCTTATTTTCCGGGAAACACGTCAATTGCTACATAAGAATGACTGACTGAAGTCCAAGGTTAAATACTTCTTCCACAAATGAATCATCTTAAATTGTTTCAGCTGCATCTTCTTGACTAGCCACACAGACTTGGTTTACAGAGTAATTTTCTCATTGTATTCCAACTTATTCTACCACTAAACTTACAGATTACAGAAAGGAAATTAAAGAGATGCCCTGTTCTCCTTTTTCCTCAAAGTATAAACTTCCCATTTCTTCAGTTAAAAGTAGTTAATTGTATGTCATGATGGCAGCTCTGTGATCCTGATGACATGCTTCCACAAATTCTTATAAACTGAAAGGGGAAAATGTCCTTGGAGATTATTTTCCATTTAGCATCCAAGGTTAGATAGGCTCCCTGACTCTCTGTCGCGGTACAGATCCAGCTCGAGAAACACGTGAGCAGTAAATTCATAGGCGATGGTGAGATGGATGCACGGGAGCAGCAGAAGGCTCGGTCAGAGCCTTCCATGTGTGTGCGGAGAGAGCCAGTCAACCTCCACTGCTTCAGACTATCTGCCACCCAGAAATCTGAACAAATCAATTATTCACTGAGCTTCAAAGAAGTAATAGAACATCAAAAAATGTCAAGAACCAAGAAACTCATACCACTGCCTCCCTGAAAGATGAAGTGATGGACCAACTTCATAGCCCGTGTTGGAATTCCAGAACTGTCATTTTCTGAAGAAGAAGAGGTCTAGTTTCAGAGT
The DNA here is from genome assembly GCA_963574575.1 of Galagoides demidoff. NCBI lineage: Eukaryota > Metazoa > Chordata > Mammalia > Primates > Galagidae > Galagoides > Galagoides demidoff. Next base: position 43,548 of record CAUYQV010145344.1, on the reverse strand, counting down.
TACACTTTCTCATGCTGATTGAGGTGAACATTATTGTGTTAATAGGTGAAGCTATCTTAGAGCAGCCAGCAGATCTTCTTTTTCAATTTCTTTATTTATAAAAGTAGAAACTTTATACTAATTATATATAGCCTGATTATCATTGAGACTTAAAGCTAAACCTCACTCTTATTTCTTTCTCCATAGGTGAAAAGAAATGGTTTTTTTATGCATTCATAAAGACACAGAGTACAGGCAGTTTCCACTAATCATAACTTTAAGAAGAGACTGTATGATAAGACAGGGCGATTTGTTTAGAATTTGCTCGTAGTTCCTTTTGCCAGCCTACCTTTCCTGAACCATTCTGTCAGTTGGCTCTAGAACTACAAAATAATTTATCCCTTCCCCCAAAATATGCAACAATAAAATCTCATATGGGGCAACTTGAAGCACTGGACACAGTTCCTGGGAGCAGAGCCACTCAGGGGGGACAGCATCTCAGGGCCGGGAATCATGGAGCTGGCGATCAGGGGGTGTGAACTTTTAAGTTCAGCTTTGCCACTCGCTAGCAAGCACCTCAAGGGACTGAGGTATCTGCTCATTATTACACTTTACCCATTTTTAAAATTCAGGGTCCATAATATCTCAAAAAATTCTTGCAATATTTCAATTGGATAGTAAATACAAAGAGCTTAGTGCAAGGCCCAAAACACAGACCATGCTCAGTAAAGGCAGTTATCATCATCAATCTCCACACACGAGCAGGACGCACAGACACTGAGACAGAGGCGTAATGACACCCCCTTTCTTCTGTGACATCCACCTTCTCATCTTCACGGTGGCCTCAAATGGCCACAGCCATCACGTAGCAGATGGCCTTCTGGAAGAAACGCGTATGTTTTCAAGACACTTTCTCCTTAGGTATCCAGCTTCAGTCCCATGATGGGGTTAGTGAGACCTGTGACGGTGACCTTAGTGACTTAGTACCGTCCACAATTTGGCTTCCGTGAAAAACACATGAAAAAATAGCCCCGGATGTGAAAGGGAATCTCATCTTCATGAGAACAAACAGGTGTGTTCCCTTCGCTCTGGCCCTGAAACACGTCATGCAGATGCTTTCGGGGTTTCTGGAAATATTTCCCAGCTGTGTAGCTGAGCGATATTAAAAATAACAGCACTGCAAAGGTTGATTAAAAAACTCAGAAGTCAACTTAGCTCAAAATGATGTCAGTAGACCCATGTTTTTTGGTGTTTTTCTTCATTAAATTAATAAATGTGTGCAGCTGTCCTGGCTGTTTCTCTGAGTGATGGATCTGTTGGTTTCTGAAATGACTACTGCTTGATTATATAAGGTTATAAAAAGTTGCATTTCACTCATCTAATAATTGCATTTTGTTTTAACTTGCTAAAGAGCCTTGCAGTTCCAACGCGGTTATTAACCCAGCCATTCATACCTGAAGAAAATTACCACAGGCCTTGAGCTTTTCTCCTCCTTCCAAACAGGCTGATAGTGTAGAGTTCTTCAAGATGACAAGAAATTACTTCAAATAAGCAACAATCTGATGTCTGAGATACAGGAGCCTTGGATACATTTGCATCTTCGTAATGTAACTCGGAGGCTGAGTGTAGGAAAGAATGGCAGTGGGTGGAGGTGGGGGAAGTCTCTGGAAACGAACAACAGCCTGATGAGAACAGCAGCTGCTTTTACAGAGCTTTGATTGTGGGGTGCATGGTCTGTAGACAAACCCAACTGTCACCTTCCCTGCCATTCTACGGCTGAGTGTCCTCACTGCGGTAGCCAGGACACATCATCCCAGCGGTTTGAAGGTGCAGACCGCAGTCCAACACTGGACGGAAACCAGATTGTGAGTGACGTACAAAACTGGGTCTGGAGATAAAACCAAAGTAGGATCCCCTTTCTAAAGTCACTAGATCAAAACCGTATCTTCGTGGGTAGGACGCACCAATGACGAGAGTAAGCAAGACAATGTCAGCAATGGACATTGTGTCGTGATTATAACATTTGCCTTGCACTGGAAGTGACTTCTTAATACCCTTTTGAATGACCGTTTAACCACGGTCTCAGAATAATATCTGCAGTTGAAATTAATAGATCAGAACACTGTCCAGAGAGAAAATTCCCTTTGCTAAGAAAATAAAGGAAGCAAAAATTAAAAAAAAAAAAAAGTAGATCTCCTTGGATCTAAATTTTTTTTAAAAAAAATATGCAGAACTCAGTGATATGTAAAGGGATGACCACATGAACAAATGAGAATTACCCTAGACATCATATTAGGTTTGATATTTGAAAATAAGTCCATGTCCTTTACCACATTAGCACAAAACCACGGAAAAAATGCAAAAAAAAAAATTTAAACAAAACTGAAAGTATTTGACAAGTCTCATTATTCATTCATCAACAAAGAATAAAAGTCAATTCCTCTGTCTGATAATGTGAAAAAATTAACGTCATAATTAATGGTGAAATACTGTTTTCCACCTAATGTAGAAAAAGGCCAGAGTGTCCCTTCTTACTATTTTTAGTTATGATTTTGCCAGAGGTCTTAATTAGTACAATAAGGCAAGAAAATTTAAAAGAAAACATACAGTTTATGAAAAAAAAAGCAAAACTGTACTTGCAAATGATGTGATTATTTACTTAGAAAATCTAAGCAATTTATAAAGCAACCTCTAGAATTAAAGCAGAATACAAGGTCAGTAAACAAAAATCAATTTTGTTTTTATTACTAACAACCAACTATTGCTCATCAAAAGAGCACATTAAGAATATGAATAGCTAAGACATGACCTTTCCAAATTATTTGAAAAACATTTATCTAACAAATAACTGGTATCTAGGAGGAACAAAGAACTTGTGCAGTTTGGTAATAAAGATATAAGCAACACAATAAAAAAAGCCTCCAGGTCCAAATGGGCACTTTACTAAAGCAGAGACGTGTGAGGAGGACACAATGAGAAGTGTCAACATCCTTGGTTATCACAGAACTGCCAGTGAAAAGCACAACAGAAGCCACCACACACTCATCAGAAGGGGTGTGCTAACCAAAAAGGACGGGGCCAAACCTTGCTCCCCAGGCAGGAGCTGACTGACTCTCCCAATTGTTGATGAGAGTGTAAAATATTCCAACCACTTTGAAAACTGGTGCATTGTCTTATAAAACCAAACATACGCCTATCTCGTGACACAATATCTCCACAATTAAGTATTTCCCTTACAATAAAAAAGGACTATATAAAAATTGGTCCTGGAATTTTTAGAGGATATTAGACATGCTATTCATACATGTTCCAAATTACAAACCACCAAGGTGTCCAGCAGCAGGAGAATGCCCAAACAAATCATGGCACACAGAGATGCTACTCAGAAATAAAAAGGAAGATGCTCCTGACCTGTGTAAAACATGGGTATCAATAGAACATTCAGAGCAACAGGAGCTGAACGCAGAAGGGCACGTTCTCTATAGTTCAACGCTTAAGAGTGTTAGAACAGTCAACGCTGATGTCCAGTGGCCGGTGTGGGAGCAGGGGTAACTACTGTCTGAAGGCGGCATGAAAACAGTTCTGGGGTGATGCCATATTCTAAAAGTCATTACGTGTTTGTATCACACAGGCACATATATTTGTCAAAATTCATAGAGTACTAACTTGAGCTTCTTCGTATACCACTTCATTTAATGTAAATTCTACCTCAAAAAGAAAACCAAAAAAATTAAAAAGGGAGGGGGGAGAGAGAAAAGGAAAACAAATATGGACTTTTGCTGAATGACACACATGCTGAATTATTTATTGGTGATGTGCACAGACATTACTTTGAAATATATTAAAATCAACAGAAGAAGAAATTAGCGGATAGGTGCATGATGTAAAAAAGCAAATATAGTAAAATGTTAATTGTTAAATACAGGTGATAAGTATTTGCACGTCTAATGCATTTTTCTACTTTTATACATGTTTGAAAATTGTTCTGAATAATCTGAATATATTTTCAAAGTTATACACCTTGAAATATATTTTAAATTGTATGAATTTTTATAGATATAGATTTCTAGCAATACTCACCAAGGTTAATACATGTCAAATATTCCTTGGGAAGGCTTTTCATCTTTAAGAAGAAAATACATTCCAAATTCTTTCAGATAGGCCCTATGTATCTTAGGGGAAAATGTATACTTTTTCATTTTGGACATGAATATTTAAAATGTTATATGATCCAATCAGAGTTGAGACTTCTTTTTTAATTTTAAGTATCTGAAGGGCTTCAAATACCAAGTTCATTGATTTTCAGTCTGCTTGTCACCATTCATTAATAGACTATGAAATCAAGTTGGTGAATTGAGATGATTGCATTTAAGAGACTTTTTAAATAAAATGATAAAGAGATTAGAAGATTTATTAAAAAATAACTTCTACAATGCCTGCCAAGATTGTTTTAGAAACAGATGTAGGCAGAAAAGTATCTATTATGTTGCAGTCTAACTTGGGTTGTTTTAAATTTGCCCAACAGAATGTAAGAACTGTGTAAAGGGTGTCTGATTTTTAAGACTACCTGGCGATCTATACCAACAACACAGTCTTAGACGTGTCACAGTCATTCACTTAAGGTATATGTAACATTCTTGGTATCCATATTTAAATTCAGAGATGTCATCAATTGGAAATAAACTAATTTCTAATCGTTAAGGTAAAGTGAATTCATACAAAACATTAGCTAAAATACATACTCCTTTTAAAAAAATTAAATATTTGTCTTCCTACATTACACATATTTAATATTTGGCAGTCACAACGTTGGAGTAATTCTGCCCTCATTCTAACACAACCTTACTTGATAATTTAGTATCCAGAGCCTGAAAACAGAAACTATACTTTTGCCATTGTCTGAAACCTCAACCTTTGTGCTTAGCGCAGTATCATGTCCATGTAGCTGGTACTGGAGTTATAACATCTAAAGGAAAACACATATCACTTTCTCAGAAGGAAGAATGGGGAGAGCATTGCACACCAACCAGATCAGCACTAACAAAGCTTTGTCTCCCCCTACCGGGCTGATTTCCATCAAGGCTCAGTTCTTGCCTCTGTTGTTCTTCAGTCGCTGCTTTGCACGGACTGAGTCTACGCCTAGGGGACAACAGTACTTCCCAGATATCTAAAGGCAACTTCTCTTGCCCTTAGACTGTGATATGTGAAGAAAATAAAAACACAGACCCCGACACACTTGGCTAAGATGTGCCTTACCAGTGGCAATATCATCCCATACCCTTTCCACATTGTCTCTCTCACACGTTATCTTCCTCTGATTTCTCCCTTTTGTCAATCGCAAAACATCTCAAATTAATTGTTAGATAACTTTGCTTTCGACTGGATGGAGCTAACCCAGAGTTGCCCTACTCTCAGGGTATACTTCACGGTTTCAGCACTGTTTTGTCCCCTGAATTTATGCTCAGCAAACCACCTTCATAAGGACACGAGGTTTTTGCTATCAAAGTAAATTAATTTCCCTGGACTATTCTCAGTTGACTCTGAGTAGGTGAGATGGGAGGAGGAGGGGAGAGCAAAACATCATATACCCTTAACTAGAATATTCTCCAACTGCCATCAAAGTCTCAAAGCAAATTATAAGTCATTGACAATTTAGAGGGCAAAAGCACATGTGCTTTAATTATATGTTTTGATATCTGAACTTTTAACACACATGCTCCTACTTTGTAATTCAGATTATTAATATTGTCAATATTAATATTTATCAGGTATCATTGCAGTTTATTCAATTTTAGGAATCATAGAAACAGAAGATCCAAGGGATTTTCTAGTTTAATGCCCTTAGGTTAGAGATGAGGTTTAGGAAATATATTTTGAAACCTTCAAAATGCTGACTAACTTCTATTTCTACATATTTTCGAAATAAAAGTCAACACTTTGTTGACAACACTGGAGTGTCAAACCTCCCTTGAGTTGAGGAGAGGATTTTATGAGAAATATGGGGGGTGCAGTAAGAAAAGAACGCATTAGTTGATGTATCAGAATGCAAATTCCACATAGGTGGTTTAAAAACTGAGGTGTGTAAAGTTTAGTCTAAGGTACTAAGCAAACCTGGGGAAAAAAGGCCAAAGAATGTGTCACGTTTCTCCAGTTATTTAGCAAATGTTTATTTAGCAACTATTCAGTGAACTGTTCCAGGTGATGGAGAAACAGCAGCAGACCTTTTTTTAAAAAGCCAATGATAAGGTTTGCACTGAATCTTACAAGAAAATGAAGAGGAGGACAGTGTGTTCTCCGACCCTGAAGTGGGGCAATGCTGGACCCTACGGTGTGAAGGATGAGTCACCAATTCCTGGAAACGTGAGCACCTGCTGAGTCCGCACATCCTCTGTGATTCATGCTTATATGTGAGCATGATAACACAGGATCTTGCCTGAAACTGGACTTGTGTGAACTAGCCAAGCTCTATAAGTAAAAACCTAGGGTTTTAGTCAATATTTACCATGAGACTGATCCTGCTTCACCCCTGATGGGTGGCCCTGATGTTCCTCCAGAGACACCCTGACCGAAATTCCTAGCAAGATTTTCAATTATAACTTTCTTTTGGCTGCTTTTGTACGAAATAGATAAGACTACTCCTTTCTTTAACCAAGACCACCTGGTCACCAGATTATGATCTACCATCTGACCACAAGGAGGTGTTACCTAAGACGGCGCTCCTCAACCCTTAAATCAACGTCTTTAAATTTGTGTTAGCGTGCCTCTTAGGATTTCCTTCAAACATCATTTCAATATAACTTGCCTATTGTCAAAATCCCAGGAGATTCCATCTCTTAAAAAATATGAAACTCACTGAAACTCCTGTCCCCAACATTATTTCTATCAGAGAAAGAAAACTGTGATAATATTTGATACAGCAATACTGACATATTTCATTTTTGGTTCAATCAATAGAAGATGAGATAGTGAGACCAGACATGATTTACCTGAGGTGTGTAAGACAATAGTTAGGAAATTGTTCTTCTCTACAGTTAGATTGGATCTACTCAGGAGTTTATCTTGAGGTAAATTAAGGCAATGTGTAGTTCATTACAATTTTTGCATAAGCAGAGAACATGGATGGAGGAGACCCCAGGTCTCTGTGGGTAGAGATGGGGCTTTAGATACATAGTTTGAAATTCTGAGAAATGTTGACTAATGTCTATCTTCACATATTTTTGCATTAATTGTGCCACCGGTAGACAATGGTGTGTGCCTGAGCTACTTCTGCTACTTCCGAGTTAAAGTTTACTGAGCCAATCTATGGCACGGTTCTCATTCTAGATAATTGTATGGAGTAAACAATTTTCCTGGTCATGCCTTGGTCATACTTGTTTTTCTTCAGATTGTGTTTACCTTTTCTTCTTATGCAGAGTCTCTGGAGGAATTAGGAAATATTTGTTTTGCTAGGTGTAATCAAATTATGCCTAGTATTAAAAAGCTATAAATGACACTGAAGTGTTCATTTGTAAATGATTATTTTCCTTAGACTGAAGCCATTCATCACATTGGATTTAAAAAAAAATGTTAAACCTAATTTATATTTATCAGTTTTTTCTTTCAATACATGAGCTCCATTTTTTTTAAAGTGTTGTAGAAAGGAGTCCAAACACTTAATAGAGCAAAGATGCAAACAATCTCTTAGAGTCCACATTCTAATCCTGAAAATTAAACAAAAATAATTATGGAGAATAAGACTTGAGATTTTCACTATTTATCAATGCCTAGTTCCAAAAACTAAAAAGTCTCTTTCTCCTTACCCACATCAATGTCTTATTTAAAAAGAGACTCCTTTAAAATTTTAGACAGGAGGTATAAGTTCAGGAGATACATTATACATCGCATGGACTACAGTTAATAAGAATATATTTCATATTTGATAATTGGCAAGAGAGTAGATTTTAAGTTTCCTCTGCACAAAAAATTAGTACGCGAGGTGATGTGTAAGTTACACCGCTTGAGTTAGCCATTCCGTGATGCATCCATATGGCAAAATGCCATGATTCACATAATAAAAGATATACAATTTTTACCCATCAATTTAAATAAGTAAATACAAGAGGCTGAAAGTTTTTTAAAAGCCCTGCCTTATTAAAACAGGGTTCAAGAATTCCTGTGATTACAGGGGTCAGTCACACGGTGGCAGGTCACGGTCCACCCAACGTGCCCACACGGCCACCTGAATGATCGCAAAGGCCTAGCTGGTTCTTGCCATGGCTGGCCTGGCTGGTATTTAAGACCAGGCATTGCCACAGCTTCTACTTTTTTTGAAAAAGACTGCAAATCTTGAATTTCATATACAAATTTGGGATTTAAAAACTATTATCCATTCATTCATGTTTTAAAAGCACCATGACGATCAAACATTCAATGCCCACCATGGGCCAGATTCCACAGCAGGACAGCTGTCTCATGACCTCTGAGCAATGAAAGCTCCAGGACAGTCAAGGTGCGTAACAGGTCAGGAACACCGGGTGCAGAAGCACAGGCCCCTGTTAAATCCCTCCTGTACAGAGCTCGGCGCCTGTGGCAACTGAACCCTTTATGCCTCTGTTCTCTCACCCATAAAATGAGGCTTTTAATGTGGACTCTCATAGAAAGCTTTTGGAAACACATAATGTTACTTATAATGAGCTCGAGATGCTTGGAATGTTTACCTGACACCTAACAAGAGTCACCAAGTGCTGACAATTATATCTGTAATATTATTGTTAGTGTTATTGTTCAGTAGGACATGCACTGTCCTAGCAGTTGGGCAGCAACTAGAGGAGCAATCTGGGGTCAGATAGTAAGCGGTACCATGGGAAGGAATAAATATTTTCTACTTTTAGAGACACATTCTACAATTCATTACTTGGTTCTCACATGGGAGCCACAACCTCATTGCTGAATATCACCATGGGCACCTCTGAGGCACCCCCTTGGCACCAATGCCAGCAGCTGGTCCACCCTTCAAAGAAAGCACTTTTTCTGGGACAAATCTGAGAACTTAATTATCAGATCTTGGTAGGTAGGTGTATTACCAGTCTCAGAACTTTGGAACTTAGATAGCTAGAAGGGGAATGGTGAGCTGGCAGAAAAGCCAGGGCTCATGTTCTGAAATATGTCAGATTTCTTTCTGAACAAAGAGGGTTTAGGGAGCAGACAACTGGGGGGACTTGATCCTAGGCTGGGAGCTTCAGGAATCCAGGTGGTGCATTTGGACATGATGTCAAGGGCTGGAAAGTATTAAAGCCTGATGCCACCGGCCCCGGTGCAGTGTGACAGAAATGTACTTGTTGACTGGATGCTGGAGGGAGGTGTTCCGGCAGAACCATGGAGCGTGACTTGGGGACAGTGGACAGGAGGGTCTTGTGCAGATTCTGTTCTCTCTGACACTCTCTGAGGAGAAGTGAGGGAAGGAAGCCTCAGTGCTGGGCTGGTTGGTGTATCTGAGTCAGAATTGGGAGAAGCTGGGTAGACGAGGGTTGTGGGCCACCAAGGAGGTGGGCAGCTTAACAGCTGTGTATCCAGGTAACAGAGGGTTTGGGGCGTTACTGGTGGGAAGGAGGAAACTCCACGCTATGGGAGTTCACTGGGCAGCTCGACGGGGTCTGCACTCCCCAGTGGGTCAAGGATAGGGCAGTTTTCTCTCTTTCTCAATCCACAAGCAGATTGCCTTCAGTCCCAGGTGGGTTTTCACCTCTTCAGAATGCTTAAGATCACCCTGAGAGTGATTACTGAGCTGAGTGTCTTGCTCCATCTTGGAGCAAACAGGAGCATGAGGGAATGGAGAGGGGTGAAGGGCTGGCTGGCCACAGGATTGGGATGGGTGTGGGGACCAGGCTGCAGACCTGGCCTTCAGTTTGGCAGGAGCGGAATCTTACACCTTTCAGCAAACTGTAGGAATGGACATGGGGTTGTCCAACCTGCAAAAAACCATACTCTGTGTGTGTGTGTTTATATACATATATATCTACTATAAACTAAAAAACATATACAGACCATACTGTGTGTGTGTATGTGTGTGTGTGTGTATATATATATATATAATATAAATTAAAAAAAATATACGTATGTACTTTTTTGCCAGTCAGTTTTCCTGAGTGTTTATGTATTTATTGATTTACTGTGTGGCCCAAGACAACTCTTACTCTTCTAATATGAAACAGAAAAGAAAAAAGGTTGGACACCCCCAGGAGGGAACTCCATTAAAAAAATTCAATAACTAAAACAAAAAACTATATGGTAAGTTCTGCATAGTTATTACTGGAAGGCTGCATTTCAGGCATGGCACAGACAAAACTGGCTGCAAGGATGAGGATGCTGATGGTGTCAGGGTGAGACGGCCCGGCAGGTGCGCCTTGCCCAGGTAGAGCACATACCTGTGGTTGAATTACCCATCTTCAAATCCTGGCCCCACTTCTCTGTGATCTTGAATAATTTATTCAATACCTTCTGTCTCTGTCTTCTGGGTGTGAATATGGGATAATCATCTACTTCAGGGGGTTGTTCGGAGGATCAGATAAGTTAACATACACAAAATACCTAGGACAAAGCCTGAGCCGTAGCTATAAAAATGAGTCAGCGCTTATTATTCCTGCTGCTTATAATTACAAATTCATAATTCTGGTCACCTTTTGTCCTGGCCAGGTTGGGATGGAAACTGCCTTTTTTTTTTAAATTATTCTCATTTTACTAAGTTTCATGGCTGATAAGCCCTTTTTCTAGTTAATACTTCCATCTTAAAAAATATCTAATATTTTATTTTGGCAACAATAAAGTCTCATTGGCTTGGGAGACTTTCCTTTGGAAATCTCTGCTCTGATTATGTGTTGATGTTGTCTAGTGATGGGGAAGCATATCCTCAGTTCCCAAGCGAGGTGACAATGGAGAGGGAGCACTTTAATTTGGGGAAGTTCTTGGTTTTAAAGGGTCCCTCTTCTGAAGAAAATCGTTTTTCTTGTTTGAAATTTTTATTCTTTGGACAGTTTCATTCACAGTAAGTCATCCATTCTTTTTATCTTTATAAATTATTGGGCTAAAGTTTAAAATGTCTCAGAAAGACAAAACCTACTACTAAAGATATCAGAACCCCACTGATCTGAACAGTGGTCCTAAAACGTATGCATGTCAATGTTACTGTCTACGTGGGCCTGCTTTTTTTCTGTCTTCTCTGCTCAGAGGAAGCTACACCTGCATCTGGAGCGTGGAGGGTCCCCAACATCACTGTAATATCCCACTGTCTCTTGTGAAAACCGCTCAACACAAGTCACACAAGAATGAGAAAGGCTCTCCCTGCATGGGCTGATCTGGAACCAGCACAGGGCCAGGGTTTAATTCTTAGGACAGATTCCAACATTCTTCAGTGTTATATTTTGCAGTTCCACGAGCCCTGATTTCAGCTTGGCAGGAGAAACAACAGGCTGCTGCGGGTAGCAACAGCACATTTGCTTTGGAAAGCAGAGAGCAGAAGCAGCAGGGATGGAAGTGTAAGTAACTTTTCCATTTCTCCAGCATTGAAGAGTCTTCGTGCACCATGTCCAGTTCCAAGTCCCATCTGGGAGGACTAGAGGAAATCAGTTGCCAAATTCTATGACCTCAGCCTTTCTTCTCTGAAACAACCTAATGCCTCCTGGTGGGTGACCCACTGTTTTTTTGTTTGTTTGGTTGGTTATTTTGTTTTTTTAATTAAAGTACCAAGTAGTAACATTTCCCAAATCCTTCTCATCTCATGATCCTCAACTGTGGATCAATGTGAAATAATTTAAGATTCATTCTCATGTAGATCCAACTCTCCAGGTTGCTGTGAGGAATAGATGATATAATTTATACAATAGTGGCATTTTAATGATATGATTGTTATCCATGTTATAGGAAAATGGCAACCCCCCCCCCAAAAAAAAAAACACCCTAACTCCACAACTGAATATTTTGGTCAGTATGATACCAAATAACATATTTTATTTTGCATGATGTGAAGATGTTTTAATGGTTGTCAATTGAGAGGCCATTTTATGGAAAAAAGTAATTTTGTATTTTGTCATTCTGACAGAATAGGGATTAAATAAAGCACCAGGAACATTGTCTAACAGACTGCTAAAATATACCATAATGTATGCAGACTTTCTAAATGACAAGGACTATAGCCTGTGGGCCAAGGAACCACATAAAAACAAAAACTAAGAAAAGCCCCTGAGTCAGGGAAATAAATAATCCTGAAATGAAGCACCCATAACCTTTATTTGGGTATTTTCCATATATGCACAAAAGTTACAGATGATAAAATGAACTTCATCAAGTAGACCTAAGTGAGAGCTTATTCACTCAGACCTTATTCTGAATAAGCAATATTCTGAAGCTTTTATTTCTTTTACATGGGAAGATACTCTGTAACGGTTTCTTTAATATCTTTTACGTTTTAAGAGTCTTGTTTCTAATTAGTAATGTTTTTAAAAATCTGAAATTGTTCCATGAGTAGAAATGATGCCTTTCTTTACCTTTCTGTAGTTCCGTACAGCTCTCTCCTTTCTATCATTATTCATTTAGATAGTAATCTGAGTGCTGGTTACACAAAAATAAGATCATTGTTCAAGATGGTAAACAACAAAAGACCTGTTTTATGATTATGAAAAAGGGTAATAACAAGAGAATATCATTATCAAATTTTCGTAAGCTTATTTATATTCCTTAATTAAAATCATTTTTATTATTTCCCCTCACTTAAAACATCTAGAGTAGCAGTGAGAGAGGCTGAGCAGTTATGCTGAATAATGTATGTGCCACCTAGAAATGAAACCAAAATTCAGTGTGTTATTTACAATACCTTAAAAATAAGCAAATGCCCCCTTACAAGAAAGGAAATACTGGTATCCAATGTACTCAATACCAATATGAAACCAACAGATAAAAGAACGTATGTCCACAACAGAGAAAACCACAACTCAATTCTAGTTGGGGGAGGGAGAAGAGGGGGCATGGAGGGGATTTGGTGAGCCCGCACCTAACAGGCACAATGTGAGGGTAAAACCCCCTCGTCCGGTGAAGGATCAACTACAACTTGGACGCTACCTAACAAAGGCAAACAATGTAACCTAATCGTACCTTCATGTTAATCTGAAATTAAAAAAGAAATCAGCAAATAGCCTGTTCTAGACTTTGGGTTCAAGTGATGGAGACACAATATGAGATGTAAGAGATACTGAAGAAGCTTGAACAGTGGGACTTTGTCATGAAGCGAAGACAGAGTAGGGAAAAGAAGTCCAAACTCCCACCCACGTGGATGAAGGCAACACCAAGGCTAGATACAGAGGGAAAGGGCTCGGATTTCAGGGACAGGGGAGAGGAGAAACAGAATGAATCCACTTTCATACTTCCTGAATGTCAGAGGTCACCTGGGAGGCATTAAAGACCAAGCTCCTAGAGGATGACTGAGGAAGTCATTGCACAGAGGAAGTCACTGCATGAAGGAGAGGAAGTCACTGCGGGGGGAGAGGAAGTCACTGCATGGAGGAGAGGAAGTCACTGCAGGGGGGAGAGGAAGTCACTGCAGGGAGGAGAGGAAGTCACTGCACTGAGGAGAGGAAGTCACTGCAGGGAGGAGATGAAGTCACTGCAGAGAGGAGAGGAAGTCACTGCAGTGGGGAGAGGAAGTCACTGCACACAGAGCCCTGCAGAGGACACGCAGGTGCACCGGACCAGTCGCTGCCCCACGAGCGGCCCCCTAGCGCTGCAGGATCGGGGAGGGGCTCCTTTCAGTTAAACCCAAATCAGTGGGTTTGATCATAGAGATTAAGGTGTTATAGGAAACTCCCTAATGAAGAAAAGGATGCTGAAAGAGGCCAAGGGCATACAAAGTCTAAATAGAGTGAGAAAATTAGCAATGACCTAGCAATTACAAAGTCAGAAGGCAGAGTTGAATGACTGAAGACCAAGAGATCTTTTCGGAAAGCCGAAACGGAAGGAATTCCTCCAAAGGCACTACTTGGAGAATATTTCTGGACGGTGAAATTTGAGACGGAGCCCCTAAGTGGGTGGCAAGCATGGCAGGCAGAAAGCAAGAAGCGACAGTGCAGGGTACCTGCGGAATCAGAGGGGAGAAGAGAAATGGGGAGAGAAGACAGGGGAACCCCGAGACCTGTTCTCAGGGAGGCCAAGAAGTTGCGGCAAGACTTAGGTCTGGGCAGGAAAAACCGACAATGAGGAGAGGAATCCTGTCTGTTTTTGTTCACTGCTGTATCCAGAACCTAATACACAGTTGTTCTAGAAATGATTTTCTTCATAAGTAAACTAAAAAATGTAAAGCAAGAGAAATAAATACCAGCTTGGCCAATGGACTAGGTTGTCTAATTGTATCTGTACCCCTACTTGACTACACACATTTCCAGTCTGACTGTCTGGGAATACATATAGATTTTCCACATATTTATAGGTTCACTGCACAGATAACTGAATTCAATGGAGCAGAGGGTGAAGAATAATGGAAAACGTTAAAACACAAGTTACCTCTGGCGGGGATTAGGGTCAAACTCATGATTTCTCTTGGTCGTCCTCGTGCAGGAGGTTTGAATAATAATAATATTTTTCTTTACTCATTTAGGACAGATGTTAAGCAAGCTAATATTGTATCCCCTTAAAGTAAAGCTTTGGAATAAAAATGTTCCAAAATCACAATTTAAAAATGTTGGTGCACAAAATAAATCAAATGTGAAAAATGTAAAGAAAATGGCAAGTTCATGTTGAGATAACAGTTGAAGTTTTAACAGAAAAATGTAGACTCATGTATAACGCAAAAGATGGTATTTTAAAATTCTTTACTTAGAAGTATAGCTTATAAAAATAATTGGAGTAGTACATAAATAACAGATAAAATGGTAAAATAATGAAGTTTAAAAGTAAAATAGTGAAATAATGAAGTTTCAAAATAAATTTTACTGACACATATATTCTATATATTAATAAACGTACAATTTTTGTGGCTTAACAATTACATGAAGGGGCAGTAAATTTGCTTCTAAATAATCCTCATGATTCTATTAGAAACACCACAATGTAAATGTAAATGCTGAAGCCTATGAGTGAGAAAAACTCTCATTTATAAATGAGACCACATTTTTTTTGAAACTTGCCATTTAAACTATTTTTTATTAATTTGCAATTATGTTTTGCTATTGGTGAATGTTTGGCATTTATCTATTTGCAAATGAGTGTGTCTAAAAAAGATAATCCCAGTATATTTGTGTTTTTAAAAATGACAGTGTATAGCATAGGTGCTCAGCAGCCCCAAGGTTAATAACGATCGGGCAGGAGAGTTTTGTCATGAAATTCATGAGAAGGGGTCCTACTGAAATATTTAAACAGTGTTATTTAATTTGTTTGCAAATGTGCTTATTTTAACGTGCTTAGCATAATTTGAGCAGTCCTTCTGGTAATATATTTAAATTTGCAGCCTCCAATTTTATTAGCGACATGAGGCATTTCATTTCAGTATTTATATTAGCCACACAAAATGATTTTCTTTTTAATTTTTGGTTTTCTTGCAATTCTGTTCTCCCAGGTCTCCTTGATATACTTTAGTACTTTGTATGTCTAAGATAAAAG
This sequence comes from Galagoides demidoff, assembly GCA_963574575.1. Lineage (NCBI taxonomy): Eukaryota > Metazoa > Chordata > Mammalia > Primates > Galagidae > Galagoides > Galagoides demidoff. The sequence goes on along the minus strand of CAUYQV010145344.1, from coordinate 27,951 downwards.
TGTATTATCCAATTAAGATTGACACTGCCCATAGAATACCCACCAACGTTCTTTACTACGAATATAATGAAAATGTTCAGCTTATTATGCTAAGATAAAGAAAAAGACATTTACTAGGCACCTTAGTTTAACTGACTAGTTCAGCACAATAGTATTATCTTATGCAATGCTAACATGAATTTCCCCAAACATTTTGATTATTTAAAAAAGGAAAAAATATGTAGGTAGCACAGTCTAGGGCCTGGTCTCTCCCCTTTTAGCAAACATGAATTGATGACAGATTTCCGTTTGCAGGTCAGTGTGGTAAACTGCTGTCGTGAACAGACGTCAGGGTGTTTTATCAGCTTCCCTTTAGGTGGAGTGGCGATATAGACCCAGCCAATTAGAATTAAACTGAATTTCTTCAGATCTTAGTGAATTTATACCCTAAAAATAAAAGAAAGTTGGAACAGTGCAAAACTTCTGTTTATAACAAAATAAAACATAATGGGCCTAGAATCAAACTTGGATACATCTACACACTGCTTACCTGCTTTGATGGGCTGTATTAGAGCCCTGTCCTGTCTGTCCTGGTACATTTATATGGATTTTTCCCACAGTGCATAAGAAGTGTTTTGTTTTTTTTTTAATTTTCCTTTCTTATTCTCCAAAACAAAGAAAATATCATACTTACATAAGTCATAAAAAATGAAGAATTTATTTTAAAAAATGATTTTCTGTCTCAGTGTTTTACTTTTTGAATGCTTTATTATGGACATTTCCAAATGCATGTAAAAATAATGTCATAGGGCAGCACCTGTGGCTCAAGGAGTGGGCGATGGCCCCATATGCTGAGGGTGGCAGGTTCAAACCCAGCCCCAGCCAAAAACTGCAACAAAAAGAAAATAATAATAATAGTAATAATAATGTCATAGTATAATTACCCCCACACCTATCCATTAGGCAGCTCCAACAGTTATGACTATTTTCTCAATCTTATTTTATTTATTCGTACAACCAGTTTTTTTAACTTTTTATTTTGAAATAGTTACAGGTTCACCATAAGTTGCATATATATATGAGATTTTACGAGCCTTCCTTTCATCCTCCTACAATGGGTAGCACTTACATAATTATAGTAAACTATCAAAACCGCAAACTGACATTGGTGCAACCCACAGAGTGCTTTCAGATTCTACCAGTTTTACAAGCACTAGTGTGTGTGTGTACGTGTGTGTGAGAGAGTGTGTGTATGTGAGATTGTGTGTTTGTGTGCATGAGTCTTCTCTGTGTGTGTGTGACAGTGTGTGTGCACGCGTTTGTGTCACGTGTATTTTCTATGTGACTCTGACCATCACCACAATCTAGACACAGAACTGTTGGTCCTCCCTTGTAGTACTTCTTTAAAGCTACCCGTGTTGCTTTCTCTGCAGTCCCTAATGCCCAGAAACCACTAATCCCTGTAATTTTGTTATTCCCCTCTACAGTTTCATTATTTTATGAATTTCACACCAGTTGAATCATGGATTAGGTAAATGTGTGATATCAGCTTCTTTCACTCAGTATAAATGCCTTGGGATCCATCAACCTGTTTCATGGATTCAGTTATTGGTTGCTTTTTATTGCTGTATCTTATTAATGTTACCACTTCCCTGCAGTCTGTTTAACCAAAGAACCTTTTGGTTGTTTCACTTTTGGCTAGCTAGTGAAACCATTCATATACAGGTTTTTGTGTGAACATAAATTCTCATCTCTTTGGGATAAATGTTTAAGATAGTAATTGCTAAGTCATATGGTAAGAGTGTATTTAGTTTGAAAAGAAACCACCCAAATATTTTCCACAATGTGACATTCTACATTCCTACCAGCCATATAAAAGTGATTGTTTCTCTGTATGCCTGCTAGCATTTAGTTTTATTATTATTTTTTTCATTTTAGCCATTCTGATAGGTGTGTAAGTGTGTAGAGTTTAGTGATAAATCACTGTGGTGCTATTTGCACTCCCCAAAGGTTATTGGTAATACGATAAAAAATTTATTTTTAATAGGAATATTCTGACTCAATGCACTTGTGATTTATTTTTAAATTTCTATTAGACTCTTTATCATAATGTTTTTACAAATATCTGCCACCTTTATATTTAGAACAGGCTGATTTTTATAGTTAAGGAAGCTCAGGTTTTTGTCTAGATCTGTTTATTAGGATTTTATATTCCATTTCCTAAGCATTTTGTGTTTTCACATATTTCTGATTATAGTTCATGTTGGTGAAGAAAATGTGGAAAAATCAAAGCTGAAGAAGGAATCATAAAAGGAAAAATAAAATCCACATGTCTGAAATCTCTTCCATAATAAACTCATACTTAAATTTATAGGTACATATTTTTATGAACTTAAAATTACATTCTACATTATATTTTGCTTACTGATTTTTAAAATCTACTACATTATAAACCATTATCTGTTTCTGCATTATCCTTATTTTAAATGATTACTTTTATGGCAACATAGACATCTTTGTGATACTGTTTACCTGCTTCCTTACTTTCAAATGTTTTCGCGAGTGTTACATGTGCTTTATAGTGGTCACTCCCCCCTAACACGTTCCGTTGCTTTATTTTGGTTTATTCGCAGGCTGAAATTTAGTAATAGAGAAACGGTACAGAGGATTAGTTGAATCTCTGGGAAAATTTGTCATCTTCTGTGTTGTTTGCAATACGATACTGTTTATGTCCAACATTAACAGAAAAAAATAAACCCAGACAACTGTTAAATAATTGCAGAATGAGTCAGTTGTACAAAATCCCTAAGGTATTAAAAACTCTAGAATGTCTGATGTAATCCTATGACTGATAAGAAACTAATAGATACATGTTTGACTCCATGAGAGTAAAAACAGAAGCTTCTTCCTCTCCTTGGACGCGTGGCACTTGGCACAGTGCTTGACAAATAGGACATGAAAATAAATATTTCTCCGGTGAACAAATAAGGCACTGCCTAGAGGTTTTGCATGTGAAAAAGCGTACATGTCAGCCCTCACTGTGAGACGGGGGTCCTCCTGTACTGCCTTCTCCTGGTTTCCGAACTGGTTAAGGCAGGCGGGCCAGTAGCAAAGTTATGAAGTATCCAAATTTTGCTCTTCAGTTTCGTTATTATTACTACTATTTTCCATCAGCAAGACTTCTCAAGAATCTGGCCACTTGGAGTTGCTTTGGCCCGTCCCCTGGAGAACTCACCAGAACTGTACCATGTACAGGTCGTCCTCACTCTTATTTCCACCCCTCTCCCTCTGTAAAACTTAAACTTAGCCTGTAACTTTCTGCACTAACAGTAATAGTGAAATTAGCTTTGCAATTTCACCACTGTCACACTGTGACCGTGCACAACTCGCTTCCCTGACACCATCCTGAGCTCTTTACATATTTGATTTTACTCCTCTTTATGGCTTGCTCAGGGGCTGCCATTCTTCCCATTTCACAGTGGGGAACTGGGACACAGGACAGAAGATAGTGACAAAAGATCTTTCACCCATGGGAAGGACCTGCACGGTGTCTGCTGCCCTGCTTAACCCGAGGGGCGCCATCCGCAGTCAACTCTACGCACCTGCATTTGAACACAGACCTCCAATGGAAAAGCTCAGTTACTAAATTCTTCTATGAGAACCTCAGTGCCTGCATCACCAGGACCCACCAATCTGCACAGCTACTGCAAAATTCCTGCAATCTCTACACTGGGCTTTGTCTGGGCTGAACCTTTTGAGGCATTTGTAGGCTCCAGATATAGCCAGAAAAATTTAAAAGGCTTCTTATCCAACTCTTGGTTCTGGGGAAGTGATGCCTGCTTTTAAAAACACAGTGTGATTCTGACCCCCCTGCCTTTTTCCTGCATTCTTACAGTTCCCCTCGGCTTAAATTTGCATCTTCCCTTATCCCTACAGTGTTCATTAACCCTATTGCCTGCCCTTAGTAGGGCTTTCTGCCATTTTTGGAGGTTCACATTCAATATGTGTCTTGTCCTGCATTGCACAGAACTGGCTCAACTCAGCCAGTTGGCCTCAGGCTACATCTCTGTCAACTTGTGCACAACCACAGTGTGACAATAATTGGAGCAAATTCAACCAAAAAAAAAAAAAAAAGGAAAGAAAGAAAGAAAAGAAAAAAAAATCATGCAGATGCATTAAAGAAATAATTTAAGTGTTCAACACTGCCGGTTTGTTTCCAGTACATAACCTAAGGAGACAGTCCAGTCTTTTAGTCACATAGGAGAGAGGGAGTAATTTTTGACATCCTGGTACCTTGAACCATTTCTCTTTATCTTAGTGTAGAGTGGACCTTGTTCCTGGAAGTGGAAAAATATAATACTTATTTAATATTTTCATGGAATGATTGGGAGGAATAATCTCTGAGATGGATCCTGTCCACATTGGTAGCCATATGCATGTCACACACTTTTACATTCTCTTTACATATCTTTTAAGCATTCCTAATTCCTTTAATCATTTAAGAAACGTATAATGAGCACTTAGTACCTGTTAAGACCTGTTTTGGGTGACAAGGCATTTAGGACTCCATAATAGACCCTTATTTGGGTATAGAAATAGCCTGGGGATGGCTTTGAAAGGTCAGTATCTGAAAGTGGCCCAACAGACTTACATATTAAAGTTTCAAGGAAATACGATCTGAGCATGTCTTTAATCATGGCACACTGGGTACCACCTTTCTCAGTCTGACCTGATGGCCACTGATGGGGCTTTTCCTGGCCGCCCTTTGTCCTCTGAATGCTGCACACCTACCCGCAGAGCAGAGCTGCACTGTCAGAACATCACACAGGCTGCCTCGGGAAGGATCCCGAGGATGCGCTGGGGGGACTGTGGAACTAAAGTAAGGACTGGTTAGGAGAGTTCCTGATGGTCCGAACCAGGGAGGAAGCCTGACCTAGATTATTGACAATGGGAGGATAAAGACAGAAACATGAAAAGGGACAAGGTACAATTGCAAAGGGTGTATTTCCAGGGCAAGACAGATAAAGGAATTAAAGTGACGCATTTTCAGAGTTTTAAGCTAGAAGCCTGGTAAGATATAACAATGCTTTCTTAAAAAAAAAAAAAATCCAGGAAGATAATGCATGAGCAGATTGGCAGAGGTAGGTAGAGAGAAATTTTATTTTGAATCTGTTGTGAAGATCTTGGGGGAACACTGAGGTTAAGGCATTAACCTGGCCCTGGAGCTTAGAAGAGAAATGGGTCTAGAAATGTAGGTTAGGGAACAAAGTTGTGTTAAATAATACCAGCCGGCTTTCACACAGCACTTAACATGTGTTAGACCCTATTCTCAGTCCCTTAAATATAGTAACCAATTTTATCATCACAATAACCTACAAAGTAGGTCTTATCAACTTTCCAAATTTACAGATAAAGAAACATAGAGACGCAGAAGTTGGGTGTCTTGCCTCAAATTCCACAGCCAGGGAGTGGGCAGAGGCCATGGTCTCCCATGAGCCTGCGCTCATACACTATGGGACGAGGCCAATCTGGGCACCAGCAGTTTCCTTCAAGGAGGAGGTGAGAACAGAAAGATGACAATGGAGAGATAATACATATGGCAAAGAGAGTTTAACAGTGACAAAAATACTGGCGTCCTTGCACCATTTGTCCTCCCAGGAACCCGAGCTCAGCTGCTCCCTCCCAGCCAGGGCCCTGTACAGGAGAGAGACCTGAGTTGGCTCTAGGGTTGAGAACACCAGTGGTGGGGCTGCAGCGGGAAGATAAACCTTTAACCACGCCAGTACCTGAAGAACCAGGGAAAGCAAAAGAGATGAACAAGAGTCATCAGACGATTGGAAGTGGCCATCACAGAGCCCTGGGGACTTGTACAGTGATGAACACCACAGTGAGGGCTGAGAGGAAAAATCAAACACAGGTATTGGGAGGAACCGGTGAGTGTGACCACTGAGATCTGAGGAGAGCGGTTTCTTCAGTGGGATTCAGGGACCCCAACTGCAAGAGGGTAAATTACAGAAGTCAGATGAGAAAAATGCAAGTATTATGCTCAGACAGCTTCCGGGGTGGAAATGCTTAGCGCACAGAAGCATGTCTAACTCAGGGAGAGGGGGACAGAGGGACAGGAAGACTAACGCACAGGGCTTTTTCCGGATGCCACGCGGGTGACCTCAGCCTCTGTGGCCTGAACTGGTTTGAAACGAAGCAGTGAAGCAGGGCTGGGCATCGGGAAGAACCCTATTTATTGCCAACCTCATTAGGCACCACTAATAGTTATAAACAGATAATTTGCAAGAAGACGAAAGGATCCAAATTCATGTTGCCAACACTAAATATTTAACTAATGGAAAATATAGGCTTTGAATTGGCTGTGAAAACCTCAAATGATGAGTTAAATTTTAAATACTTTGTGCCCTGGAGATGATGTTTCAATCCCTGATTTTGCCAGATGGGGTGTGAGTCACAGCACAGGAAATAACACTGGGTTTCGGATGATTTTGCTTACATAAAGGATGTGGACCTTCGGAATCCTGTCGCCCCATAGATGAAGTGAAAACCCAGAGGGAGGCAATTAGAACGGCTTCGCAAGGCTGAGCAGACCCAGAGCGCTGAATGAAAGTTGGGTCAGACACTGCGGCAGGAAACGGGGCCGGGGGGCGCTGCCAGCACCGCCGCTGGCGGACACACCTGCCCTTGTCAGCCCCGGACGCGGTGCCACGTCTGGGACCATCACGCGGAGCCTGCTAACCACGCAGACTGCGAACCGCAGGGACAGTGGGAGCTCGGGCATGGCCCCAGGCACGTCGGGCTCTCCCCACTCTGTCTGCTACGGCACAGCTTCTCCTGAAGCGCTTTGCTAGATCAGATGAATTTAGAGCTTTACAGTAACATGCTGGTGTGGTGACGTGGGGGCTACAGTTCCCAGAACACACAGTAGTTACCAACCACGAGTGGGTGAAATGGGGCAAGCTGGGGTGCGGGTGGGGGGCACAGCTGAGCGCTCGCTGGAGCTTCCCCTCCCGCCACCCCGGCTCCGCGTCCTCTTCCACCCCGCTGGTTTGTCCCTTCTGCTGCACACTGAAAGGTCTCCCTTTTCCAGACAAAAATAGTTTCTGTTGACTTTATCTCCCTAGTTTTCTCATCAATTTATTTCTTAACTCTCAGGTTCTGTAATACACTGCACCTCTCTCTGTCCAGTTTTTCACCATTTTTCTCTGTTTCCCCCTTTCTAAATAACATCGCTGACCCCACTGCTCAACTAGTACCATGGTGTCAAAGGTCAATAGCACCTTATTGGCCAAACCCAGGGGACTGTCCTCTCTCTTATCTGGGGAATGCGAACCCCAGGGACAGAGTGCGTATTTCACGGGGCAGCTCCCCGTGTGCTGACTGCTATTTTGTCTGTCTCCGGTTTCATACCTCCGTCTCTCCTTGCTCTCTCCTCCAGTCTCTCATCTATCTGTCCCTGTCTCCCTCTCTGTTTTTCTATCTACTGTATTTGTTTGCACAGCAGCCTGCTCCTGCGCCCCTTCCCCCTGCCCTTTACACTTGGGCTCTTTCCTACCTCAGCTCTTCCTACTGCTCAGGACGGCTCTGTGGTCTCCTCCCCATGCTCACCTCCTGCGCTAAAAGGCAAATAGCACTGGTTTTCAGATGCTTTTGCTTACATAAAGGATGTGGACCTTCGGAATCCTGTCGCCCTCTAGATGAAGTAAAAATCCAAAGGGAGGCAATTAGAATCCCTGCTCGGGGGTCTGGCTGAATTAGTCTTACAGATTTGGCTGGAGGATTTTTGTTTTGTTTTGGAGGATTTGGCTTGGAGGATTTGTTTTGGCTTGGAGGATTTTTTTTTTTTAAATAGTGATGCACAGTTTTAAAATTGGGATGCTTTATGTTTCTCTTGAAAACACTTAAAGTCTAGAAATAGTGGGTCTATGTTTCTACCTGACAACCAGCTGAGCAGGATCCTCTAGATGGAACGTGGTCCTAACAACCACCTGGAGTCCCCGCCTACACGGAAGATCCCCACCAATCACCCTGGAATCCCAGCTTACATGGAAGGCCTCACCAATCGTCCTAGAGTCCCCGCCTACACAGAAGCTACCCACGGAAGCTACCACTGGAGTCCCTGCCTATACGGAAGCTCCCTACCAATCATCCGGGAGTCCCCACCTATATGGAAGCTCCCTACCAATCAACCTGAAGTCCCTGCCTATATAGAAACTTCCTACCAATCATCCTAGAGTCCCCGCCTACATGGAAGCTCCCCACCAATCACCCTGGAGTCCCTGCCTACAAGGAAACTACCCACCACTCATACTGGAGTCCCTGCCTACACGGAAGCTTCCTACCAATCATCCAGGATTCCCCACCTACATGGAAACTCCCACGAATCACCCTGGAGTCCACACCTACACGGTAGCTCCCCACCAATCATCCTGGAGTCCCCGCCTACACGGAAGCTTCCCACCAATCATATTAGAGTCTCCACCTACACGGAAGCTCCCTACGAATCACTCTGGGGTCCTCGCTTACATAGTAGCTCCTCAGCAATAGTCCTGGAGTCCACACCTACATGGAAGCTCCCTACTGATCACCCTGGAGTCTCCGCCTACACGGAAGCTCCCCACCAATCACCCTGGAGTCTCCGCCTACACGGAAGCTCCCCACCAATCATCCTAGAGTCCACACCTACATGGAAGCTCCCCACCAATCACCCTGGAGTCTCCACTTACACAGAAGCTCCCCTCCAATCATCCTAGAGTCCACACCTACACGGAAGCTCCCCACCAATCACCCTGGAGTCTCCGCCTACACAGAAGCTCCCCACCAATCATCCTAGAGTCCACCCTACACAGAAACTTTACACTTGGGCCCTACAGACCCTTTTCTAACTGCTGCTGATACTGTTACTGTACTGTGGGCTAAGTGTTAACTTGTCATCCTCGGCCACATGATAGAGATGTATGGTTTATTAATAATATATTAGGTCTGGTTGGTGAAATTTTTTTTATTAAATTGAGTGTTTGAATAATCCATTGTTTTATTTTATTGAGCAATATACTATCTCTCTAGTTAAATTAAGTACTTAAATGTTTATGCTTACTAAGAATCATAAATAATGTGGCACTTCTAAAATGTGATATTTAAGCATAACTCTGCCTTTTTCAGAAAATAGACTTTATTATTAGAACAAATTTATGTTCACAGCAAAATCAAGTGGGAAGTGCAGAGTTCCCATGTACTGTGTGCCCCATCTCCTCCCACACGTGTGACCACCCCACTGTGCACAGCCTGCTCCAGAGCAGCAGACTTCCTCTCACCACTGATGAGCCCCGCTGCCTTGTCATTACCACTCAGAGTGCAGAGTTCTCATCGGAGGCTTTCTGGGTGCAGTGCACTCTGTGGGTTTTGACAAATCTTTCAGGTCACATATCACCATTATATCATTCAGAATAGTTTCCCTACCCTAAAAATCCTCTGTACCCTGCAGTCCATCCCTCCATCCCATCTCTTTACTGTCTCCGTAGTTTAGCCTTTTCCACAATACCACATAGTTGGAACCAGGTGTGCCGAGTCAGTAGACTTCACTGAATGATAGGCACGCAAGCTTCCCCATGTCTTTTCATGGCTTGAGAGCTCATTTCTGTATAGGGAGGAATAACATTCCACAGACCGAATGGATCATAGTTTATTTAGTCATCATCTACCCCCCCAACCCTGGAAGTCATTTCACACACTTCCAAGATTTGGCAATTATGAATAAAGTTGCTATAAATGTTTGTTTACAGGTTTATATTTGGGCAAATTTGTCAAATCATTTGGGCAAGTACTCAGGAGCAAAATTGCTGGATCATGTCATTTTAATTTTTCATTGCTCCCTTTGGGACCACAGATTGGTTGACCAGCAGAGTCATGGGGCAGGGGAGGCTGGGGGCAGTGTGGAGCTAGGGTTTGTGGAGTTGGGGCTTTCTCACACTAGACACTCCAGTGCATACATAATTCAGAGCTAGAATACAACCCATTTCCTGCTAACACACAAAGCATAAAAGCAAAAGCAATGGTGAACTTTCAGAACAAACTGCTGCCAAGATTTATGTGGTCCATGACATTCACCATTAATTTTTCAAAATTTATTTATTTGAATACTCTCCTGTCTAACAACTCAAAAAGTCATTGTGTGGGTCTAGTAGGAATCAACAATTAAATCATACCACATCCTATTGAAACTAGCTATTGGCTCATGTTAGTGGCCTAATAAGTTATTTAGGGATTTTAAACAATATTTCCTGGATCTGTGTCAGATTTTAATACTTATTGTACAAATGGGGAAACCTTTTATACCAGTTATGGTTTCATGGCGAAGTTTCATTTTCCATAATAATATATAATATCTTGCCAAACCTCTGGCCTCCTTCTATGGTCTGAGATTTTTTATTGGTTTTATTTTAGAAAAATGACAGAGAATTATTCCTAGGTTTAGCTCCAGGAAGAGTCTATATGACAGCAAAGAATCAATATATTCTCATGTTGAGATTTTCAAAAAAATGATAGCTGAAAGTACCATAAGCTCCAGGTCAGGAAGCATCTACAAGATGAAATTTGATATGTGACTTCTCACCTATAGTTCCTGTAAAAAGAAGGGTGAGATATGCTTCCCATCACCATGGAGAAAATGCATAAATTATCCCATTGGTATTAAGCTCTGGAGTTTAAAGGATAATATATTTATGGCATCTGTTGATATGAGATCACTGTCACTGTCAGAGGAAGATGACATGCAGAAAATATTCTGAGATTTAGATAAAATCATTGGAAAGAGTGTTTTCTTAATTAGCTTTTCCATGAAAGCTGAATAAATGCTGTCTTAATGCTAGAGAAGTTTATATTTTAACAGTTTGTGGTATGGGTTAAAGCAAAACCTCTTCAGAAGGAATGAGGTATCAAAGATACCCAAAGAAAACTAACATTGAGAGAGATCAAAGCGTTTGATCTAAATCTCTCAGTGAACTAAAGCTCAGAATGGGGAGGTGATTTTTCCATGGTCACTCTCCAACCACTGATGACCTAGAACAGAACCAGTGCTGTCACTGGACCTGGAGGCAAAATCAGGAGACTTTGAAATGACATTGACTGAGATTTTGAGACATTCAGGAGTAATACTGGTGTTGATCCAGTTCATGAGATATTTGGTTAAATGAATTTATATCTAGAAACACTGTGCTAAGGCCTAAAATAAACAGCAAGCATGAGAGAAGCAGGAAAGCCTTCTCCTCCCTGACTTGGAACACTTACGAAAGCAAAACCTTATTATTACGGAGAGTCTTCGAAGGACATTTAACATTTGGTTTGCTGAACCGGTAACTATAGCTGCAGGCTAAGATGAATTAAAAGCATAACCATGTTTTCTGAAGTCACGATCATTTATTTACTGCTCAAAACTAAGTGAGCAATTGAAGCTAAGAAGGAATGAAAACAAGACTCTGAGTTCTTTTTTTTTTTTAATGTTTCTGCATGTATTTTGGTAAGGAAAGCCTAACAAACAAACACTGTGTAAGTGTGATTCCAGAGTTTTATTTACTTACTTATTTTTGGCAATGCCTGTTTGAATTTATTTTTCTACTTGTGCAACTGTGAACAATGGTAGTGTTAGAAAATATTTTCCAATGCAAACGCAGCTGTTGTTTCCACCTTCCCTATTAATCCCTATGTTGTTGATTCTTTTTTTTTTTTAATTGTTCAGACTGTATTGTCTAACTGACAAATCCTCCATGGCCTGCTCTTTCTATAACCTCTCCTGCTCTGTGCCCTTGCTGTCTTTACTTCTTTGAAAACCAAAACAACTAGAAAAAAAAATTATACAGGAAAACAGTCTACATTGATTTCTCTGTTCATTTGTTCTTTGTTTCAACAAATATGACCTTGATGGTGATTTCTGGCTAACTATAATATTAGGAAAACAAAGAGGCCATAGATTCTATGTTGGTAAAACAGTTCAGCTTTGAAGGGAAACCAGAAAACCAGATAAATAAGTGACCAGGCTTCACACACAGAGCATAATGAGATTGTTAGAGCTCCCTTGACAGGAAAGATAAAAGACAGTTTATTCAACTGAGGGAAACAGGAAGGCTTCTAGCAGAGATCATGCCAGAGCTGGGACCTACCAACCACAGGTGCTTCACACAGAAGGAACAGTGTGTCAGCCACCGAGAGACGTGGGCTGCCTGGGATTGGAAGTGCTGGAGGAGAAGTGCAGAGAGAACACACAGGAATGACAGCTCCGAGGAGACGGGTGCAGGAGGGAGCAGGAATGCATGCCCGGACGCAGTTGGCCTCAGCTGGGCCACCAGGAATGAATGACAGGGAAGGACAGTGAAGGGGGGAAGCATCATGCGAAGTTATGTAGGAAGACGTCAAAGTTTGGAAAACGCCCTTGAATTTCAACATGTCTGGACAAATAATAAAGGAAAACCAGTTTGACTGACCCACTCTTAAATGCTTATACTAGTAGTTTCTAAATAAGAGGCCAACAGTGCAAAAATATAACACAGAGATAAATAAGAGCAAGCCTGGAATGAAATTTAAATTCAGGTATATGACAAGAGAGATTTTAATATAAAGACAGAGATTAGTTAATATTTATTATTGGCCTAGTACATTATTTTTGTGAATAGACTATTTTTTAGAGCAGTTTTGATTTACAGAAAAATGAGCAGAAAGTGCAGATGGTTCCACATACCCCACACCCTCCTGTCACATCCCCCATTAGAATAACTTGTTTGAATGTGGTGCCTTTGTTATAATGATGACCTTGAATTTGACAATGGCTTTTTAGATACACCAAAAATACAATTTAGGAAACAAAAAATTGTTAAGTTGGGCTTCACTAACTTCAAAATCTTCTGCTTAGGGAAAAAACTATTAAAATAATAAAATGACAAACCACAGACTGAGACAAAGTATTAGCAGAACTCAAGAGTATTGTTAAAGGGCTGGCATCCAAAATATACAAGGAATTTGTAAACCTCACCAAAAGAAAACAAAAAACTCAATTATAATATGTCTTTTAAAGATCTGAATAAACACTTCACCAAGAAAGACATACAGATGAAAAATAAGCCTAAGTTAGTTTTAAAATAGGTCACTTCACATCCCAGAGCTAATAAAATTAAATATGATAAAAGTCTTTAAGGAGAAACATAAAAATAAATAAAAAGATCTGTTTTGTCAGGATGCATTGAGAAAAGTCCTTCTTAGCCCAAACACAAGGCACAACAAAGACGGACACATTTTGAGGCATAAAAATACATTTTTTTCTCAGAGGTCATAGTAAAGTAGCACTGTGGTATTTTTATAGTACATTGCCCTTATTTCTCCTTATTTCCACGGATAGAGCTCAAGAAATATTTGCATTATGAGATTTCAAGACAGGAAAGCTATCTAGGCCCCTAAGCCAGTTTTTTTCTGCCCAAGTTAAAGCCCCTTGCACATAAGAAACCCTTTCCAAGCCACTTTCCCCATTTTCCTGACATCCTTTCCATGCATGAGAACTAAAGTCTTGTATTTTGGTACCAAAGCAAATGTTTAATTAAAAAGTGAAATGAATATTCTTTTATATCTCACTTCTTTCATCTCCACCCCAAAGAGGCAAGAGTGGGAGGGTGACAAGACAATAAATTAAAAGGCAAGAAGCCCAGACGTCTCTGGGGATTCACAACCCCCACATTTATCCCCGGGCGGCACAGCTGTGTGGCCCCCAAAACAAGGCTGCACACCCGGGTCCTGTAGATGGCAGCTCAGCAGCCAGGGTTACCAACTCTTTACATAACGCCCAATTATTTTTCTAATTTAACACACATTTCAAAAACTCTGAGACTTGGCACCTTCCTCTAACGCTATGAGCTACCAATCGACACTCCGGGTTTTATTCTGTGCTGGGAGTAGGTTAGCTCCGTGCCCATGTGCTGACTTTTTTTACCAAGCCTTTTGTTCCATAAAAGATGTTTCTGGGCTTCAAATTCAATTTCCGCAAAAGGTATACAGAATTCTGTGGCTAAGCAAAGCACCGATCTGCTTGGCACCTCACAATTTTCACCATACATTTTGACGTGTTTTTTGCAAAGTGGTACATGTTGTAGGTCAAAAACTTTGCAGATAATTATATCCAGTAGAATATATAGTAATTGTGTAGACTGATGATAAAATGTTACTACAGACTTTTCTTCTTTCTCAACTCATATTTCTCAAGGCAAAATTATTCTTAAAAATATGTTTCTTCTAAAGATTCTTTACAGTGTGTCAGATTTTGCCTTTAAATGTGAGAATGTCTCTGAGTAATGGCAGTATAATCTCGTTATGGGTAATAGCAGGGAATATAGGACACTGAGGTTGTTTGCAATATAATCTTATTTTTGGAAAGTAAATTGATTAATACATGAGGAAACATCTTTTTGGGCTTCAATGTGTAACTTAAACCGTCATACTCTTAAAATATAGAGTATAAAATTAGAGCATATGCCCTGGATTTTTAACTGTCCATCTCAAAGACCAAAGTTTAGAGAATTATTTTGTCTACAACCTTTTAAAGTCTACAACACAAAATCCTGAAGGCTGAAGAAAGACTGACGCTACAGATTAAGCTCAAGTTATCATGTTTTTCATTAACATTTTTAAAAGTAGAAACAGTTTGTATCTCATTTTAAAAATTAAGTCTAATCAATTTTTAAAGGGATTTATTATCTTCTTTATAGACAGGAAAAATAATTTTAAACTGGGAATGGCCTTACTAATCAAAAATATTATTCATACAAATAGTTGAAATTGAGTGAACTCGTGCTATGATTTACATAAACATTCACATCTAGCATCACTTAGGAACTAAATGATTATAAATCCCGTTAGACTCCTTAGTCTATTAACGAATGTTAAGAAAGTGCTTTGAGCGACATTTCCTCCCTCTACATTGAACTTCCAAATTCTATTCTGTATAAATTCTTCAAACACACCCACTGCCGTTGGGTAGAAAAAAGAAATACATCCTTTCCTTACATGCACATTTCATTTCCAACTAGGAAATTTTTTTTAAGTTTTCTGCAGTTTTTTTCCTTCTCTGTACCCCTTTCAGTACTCTACAAGTTTTTTTTCAAGTGTTTACAATATTTAATGAAACGTGAGAAGATAAAGTTACAAAATTTTTAACTTTGAACAACCTTGGCAGAGAATATCATTTCATACATAGATAACTGTATGAATTATTAACTTAAAAAAGACAGTTTAGAATGAACTCTACCATTGGTGGTCCAAGCAAAATGTTAAAGAGATTAATTTTACAGTTTGTTAGGGAATGTGACATTTAAACAAAAATAGAATAATGGCAAGATCATTAAAGGTCATTTGTGCCCGATACAGAATTTATATCTGAGAAATATTAAAAACACCGAAGTAACCAAACAAAAGAAAGAAGTATATAAAAAAAATTAGGAAGCCAATATACTCTGATATAATATACTCAAACAATTGTTTGATGAAAGAAATTAAAATGGAATGCCTAGAACCTCAAGGGATCGATTCAAAACCTCATCTTAAGAAGGACTCACCAGTCAACTGATAACATTTGCCCTGTTATCTGCAAACCACTGGCCACTAGTATGTCGCAGACTCTTACAGAGCATCTTGAGCACAGGTGTTCTTCCCCAACTAGCTAGTGAAACAGAACTCCACCTACATGCTGCTCTCCCAGGGGTATTGATATTAACTATGTAAGTTATCCTTTTTTACCCTTTCCTTTTTGCTACGTTCTTGTTGAATATTAGAGAAAAGAGGACTTTAAAAATAATCTGGTATAAAGATAATAAATCATATACGCATTCCCTGCTTCTGCCGTTCTCATGGAGGACATGCCCCCTCCATGGAGTGTTCTTTTCTATGAAGCATAGAATCTATCTCATAACTTTCGATAGATCATTTAAGGCAACCACTTCCAATCAATTGGTGCTCCAAAGAAAAACTACCTGCTATATCTAGTCTACTCCAAATTTCCATTTTACTGTTAAGGAAACAGGGATCCAGAACTATTTGCAGATAGATTAAGTATTCCATCTATAAAATTGATATGGAGCTCCTCTTTGCTAGATATGTTAATCCACAAAAGCAGGAAAATTAACATATGCTAATGTTCTTTGCTCCCTACTTGTTTAGCACAGAGCTGCCTCTGAAAGGCTGGAATCTTTAGCTTTTCTACCTCTCCATGGAAGTATCAGCACACTCATGCGCTGGTCACTGAAACTGATATTTTCCATACAGACAAAATAAAGTTTTCTGGCAATGCTGAGCAATTTGCTGGTGTCTTGAAAATCACAAGTCTAGTAAAACTGTGGCGGAGCCCAAACTGTCCAGTACCCTACAAGTTTTTGAAGCATGAGTGCTGCTTGGAAGACCCAAAGGAACATGAAACTGAACTGAGCTGACTCTTCTCCCAGCCCCCCACTCACCTCAAACACAGAGTTACTGAAGGGGAGTTGGTTACTCAATTCTTATCTTCAGATACTCACTTGTTGAACAATCAGATGGTTTCCTTGACTTTGCAAGTATCAGCTGTGACCCTTATCTGCCTAGTATTTGGGGGGGAGACTTCCCAGGGAGAGCCTGGACTCCGAGGCTCAGATGTGCTTCCTCAGCTAGTGACACTTCTTGGCTTCATGGCTGAGAGAATTAAGTACTGTCTGTAGGACTCCACTGGGAGAGGCCAATTGGAAACTTGGACCTGGTCTCTCCTGGACTTTACCCTCTTCAACTTTCCTTAGTTGATTTTAATTGTATCTTCTAACTGTCATAAACTATAACCACCAGTATAACTGCTTTTCTGAGTCCTGTGAATCCTTCTAGGAAATGATCAAACAGGGGGGTGGTCTTGGGGACCTTGGCACACATGCATATGCACAAGAGTGGGGAGAGACATAAAGAAGAAAGCTTTCTGCTTAGACAATCAGGGAAGGCACAGACAGGAAATGTGTCATCTGGGTCTTGTAGAGAAAAGGAAAGGGACACTCATTTCGGAATGTCTACCAGGTAACTGTGGCCCATGTTCTTATAGGAATCATTGCATCCTTTGTTCAGAAGTATCTTTTGATGTAGGAATTATTATCTACCTCCATTTTGCTAATGAGAATGACGCATGGATTAAAGGGATAGATCTGAGAGCCCGAGCTGTGTCTGCTTGCCTCCACAGTTCACGTGTTTCCAACCCTCAGGGCCTGGAAGCATTACCTAATCTATGGAGGAAATCAGAGTTATCCAGGAAGAAGGCACAGAACACAGTGGGAGGAAAGTATGTTTCAAGACTAAATTAGCATGAAGGTCAAATTGTGGACTTTATATGAGATACAGATGTATTGAAAAAGGAGAAAAACATTCTCTTCTTAACTGAGATGCATGAAAGATAAAACAGATGGTCAAGTACCTTATGGTATAATTGGGAATAGGATCCTGAGGATGTGTGACAAAAGCCACGTTACAGAGGTTCAAATGGGGACAGGTGGTTGTGAAGAGCAGAGAGTACCCGAGATTAGAAACACTAAGTAACTCAGAGCAGAGAAGCATAGATCACATTTACACCCACCGGGGAAGAGAAAAGACAGTCCTCCCACCAGAAAACAGCAGTTCACGCCTTACATCCAACCAGAAGCTGTGCTTGCTAATGGGTATAATGATAAAGGCTTAGTCACTTGCCCCTGGGGAGCTTATAATCTCGGTGTAGAAAACCGATATATGAACAAGTCCTTTCAATAATGGTTTCTTCCAAGAAAAGAGCCATGAACAGAGGGCTATAAACTTTGGAAAAAGAAACTACTGATTAGGTGTAAGAGAATAAGATCATCTTTCTAGGTTCCAAGCCACATGCTTGATGCAAAAATTCAAGTCCACAGTCATACAGCTGGGTTAGATCCCCAGGTTAGATTCCCAGCTAGATTTCCACTAGATTTCTCACTTACTAAGCTATGAGGAAACACCCTGAAAGTTAACAAAAACTAAAAATAACACTTTATAAGAAGCTCCGCCCCTCAAAAAAAGATAAGGACCACTTAGCTAAGTTCTATGAAAGTCTATTTTTTCTCCTATATAAAATGGAAATACTTTTATTTAGCAACTCACATGAAAAACTATCTCACAGTGACAGGCAAAAAGCACTCAATGAAAGTCGGTTGTTACTATTGTACACATGGAAATAAATAAAATTTAAGTGAGAAAGACTTTACAGTGGAATAGATGATTCACATTTTAGAAGGAGGAAGCATCAAAGTCACAATGAGATGTCAAAAATAGGAGACAGGTAAAGTGTACCATACTGTGAGTTCTGAATTCTGAGAGTATTTTTATTATAAATTTTTGTGTCATGAGAAACTAGGCTATTGTTTAAATAACTACAATATGGATTTTTAGACGATTTTGTTGAGGTATGACCAAAATACAAAAAGTGGTATATATTCATGTATATAACTTGATGAAATTTTAAAAGAATGAAATCATTCAAAAATTATCCCAACTTCTATCTGTTCATGAAAAGGCGGCCTTTTATTTTTCACCTAGGACTAAGCCTACATACAGGTCACACTCCGCATTTTTTTACAAACTACGTTTTGACATACAACCTTTTATTTTTAACATTTATTCTTTTAGTTAAAGCATACAAATCAGCACCAGATTTGTGAATTTTTTAAAAAAATTTCAAACTACTATCTTTAAAAAGATGTGAATCTTTTGTAAAGCCACAGGAGTTTCCACATTAGATTTTTTGTAATATAAAGGGAAATACCCCATGACATCTTGGTTTATTAAATATTTCCTGGTTGTCTTACTGGATTAAAGATTTTCATGTTTTAAAGACATACCATGAACCAAACGGTATAATTATGCAGATGGCTTCTTCTTGCTGATTTTGCTCAGCACCCTTTATAATCCCCAATGTTTTCCAGTTTTTGCTTTGACCCTGTCTGCACCCTCCTCATCAAGCATTTGTTAACACATACCTGCCCACCTGCTTGGTCCTCTGTGCCCTGGAGGAACATTTATCACAGAAGATTCTGATGAACCAAGCACCTAGGGGGCGACCTATCAGGTCGCTGCTTGCACTGGCAGGTCTAATGGGCTGACACATCCCTTACTGAGGAGCTGAGTTTCTTTTCACCAACCAGAACATGGAGTGGTGGCTCAGAACCTGGAGCACAGTGGTTACGGTGCCAGCCAGATACACCAAGGGTGGCAGGTTAGAACCCGGCCCGGGCCAGCTAAACTACTGCAACAACAACAACAAAATAGCCAGGCATTGTGGCAGTTAGAGCATTGGGGAGTGTCTTTATTTGTTGCCATAACAAAGTACCCTAGAGCAGGTAATTTGTAAACAAGAGAAATTAATCACACATGTTTCTGGAGTCGGGTTAGTCCAAGATTAAGGTACCAGTACGTTCTCTACCTGACGAGGGGCTACTCCTCAGAGATGGCATGTCTAGCCGTGTCCTCACAAGGCAAAAGAGGATTAGGTAGTGAGGGAATGAATGGCTGAGGGGGATCAGGATTGTAGTAAATTCCAGATCCACTTAGCTGTGGGACCCAGGAGCAACAAATCTGGGGGGATGGTTGCCAAGGGTCCCAGAATCAGGCTCTGGGCACTTCCTGCATACAGGCAGGCCAGCACTTGTCTGGCCCTCATGACCTAGAGTATAAGAAAGTCTCACATAACCTTCAGATTTTTAGTTGTCTTGTCCATTCAACTTTGGGCAGACGCAGAGGAGGAGAGGGTTTATTTGATGGTCCAGAGGCACATTCCTTGAGATGGGAAAAAAAGAATTGGATTGATCTGGAAGGAAGCTTTGAGTTACAAGAATCTTTTTGTATTATAGGGTTTTGGGGGGAGGCGGAGCTTCTTGTAAAGTGTATTTTTAGTTTTTGTTACAACTTTCAGGGTGTTTTCTCAGTTTTCCTCCCTGTTTGGGGTGATGGTGTGGAAATCTGCCATTTTCCAATTGCTCCATCCACCATCCCAAGGTTTTCATCTCCTCCTGTTCCTCCCCTGTCGCAGGAAACTGAGGGCTGCTGGGCAATTCTGTGTGGATCGGACTCCCCCATCACAACTTCACTTGGGAGCTTTGACTATTTTACCTTCTTAGAGCATTTTCATTATTCTTTTTGTCTATTATTTCAATACATTCTTTCGCATGTGTATGAACCCCAAACATATTCTGTAATACATGTTGCAGGCCATTTGAATTTTCAGAGCAGGTCATGTTAATGCAGAAATAAGTAAATCCTGGTGACATTTCTATTACAAATGGAAATGATAAATAATAATTTAAAATCTGTACAATTTTGGCACCTGGCACAGATAAGTACTTTCCTTACAAAGAGATTAGGGTTAAAAACATTTTACCTTAATTTCCTGGATTTAAATTAACTTTACTTTCAAGGTTCAAAAATAGTTCTCCAGAGGAGCTATTATTACTCCATATTCTTCTGTTTCTATGTAAAATGTATGAAGTCTCACGACCTACCAACCCATGGCTAGCAGCATATTCAGCCATACTTTGGTTCTTAAATGGTGTTATAAAATCAAGCTATTTAAATCCGTAATAAAAATTTCATTACCTTCTCCTAATTCTTGTGGCATAATTTTTTATGATTAATAAAGAACCAATTAAGACATATATTTTATTAATATTGCATTTAGTAGGGAAAATAGCTATATGAGAGCAAATAAGATATTTTTTCAGTCAAATATGTTAAACCAT
The DNA here is from genome assembly GCA_963574575.1 of Galagoides demidoff. Classification (NCBI taxonomy): domain Eukaryota; kingdom Metazoa; phylum Chordata; class Mammalia; order Primates; family Galagidae; genus Galagoides; species Galagoides demidoff. The sequence goes on along the minus strand of CAUYQV010145344.1, from coordinate 7,195 downwards.
CAGTAAAATTCCTATACCATTTAGCAATCAATATTCTAGAACTATTAAAATCAGTAACCGTCTGGCTAAGAAAAGTCAGATGACTCTTATCACCTCTGCCTTCTGCCATGGAAATGCCCTTGATTAATGCAAATAAGAAACAAATTGATGATGTGTTTTACAATTCAAAGAAGAAAGCTGTAAACATTCTGGTGAACTGCAATGATTTTTGTTTTAATTTAATCCAACTCATTAAAATTTACTCATAATTAACTGAGGGAAAATGGAGGCGTCTATGCCCAAAAGTTTGGTTCCTTTCATATCTACTCACAGGTACACAGACACACGACCATGTCTCCCCTCTCATAAACCTTAATAGCTGAAGAAGAGAAACACAGCACGCTTAATTAGCACACAGAATGAAATTAATACGGACAATGTGTTGCTGTAAATCTTTACAGCCACACGTATCCTCTGTGACACTGGTTAAGAGTGGTTAATCCACTTAAAATTATGTGCCTGCCTCCTCCTTTTAAAACTACTCATTATAAACAAGAAAGAGAATAAAATGAAATTAGTTGTCAATAAATTTCTATTTTCAGCAATAGAGTTAACCATATAAAATTTTAAAATTCCAGGTACAAAACATGTAAGAGTTTCTAATTAAAATAAACCTACTGACCTTATGGAGGAGTAAGGGAAGACTCAGCTGTGCAAATGTACAATTCACATAACAGGTGGTTTTAAGAACTAGAATAGGAGCTTCTGGTCATCTGGTTGTGTTGGTGGATGGCTGTGGTATCAAGAGAGTGGCCGCACCCTGGCCCTGCACATGCCCCCCCCCCATGCTGGGTGTGTCCTGGCCCCACACATGCCCCCCGTGCTGGGTGTGCCCTGGCCTGCCCTCTGGGGTGTGAAGAGCCAGGGCGTCCTCTCCCCTCAGCCTTCTCTGGGGACATATCTAGGTCTCTCACCACCCTCACAAGAGACTGTTATCACACTCACACGTTCTGTCAAGCGGGGCTCCTCTGGACACACCTGAGATTCAAGGAGGACCCTCAAAACCTAACAAAATACTTTTAATATAACCCAAACACAAAACAGAAAGTTAAATATATTCCACAGTCTGACCTAGAAACTATACGTTTAAGATTTTTGTTGGGTTTTAGATACTACCTCACACACTTTGAAATCAGTTGGACTCTTAGGTCTCCCACCCACCAGTTGCTGCCAAGTCTGACCTTTCCCATACTGATACTGGGTCCATTTCCCAGGACTAACGATTACCAAAAGTACCCAGCACTATTAAAGGGGGAATGGAATGATGTCTTCAATGAAATACTAAAGCAGTCCAGAAAAAAATACACACACATGGAATGAGAGAGAGAGAAGGAAGCTGGGAAGGCGGCATGCTGCTAAAGTTAACACATCTACTTGAAGAACATGGAGGGGTTTACTGTGCTATTCAATTAACTTAACCTGTAGCTTGAGATTTTTCACAATAAACAGTTGAGAACAAGATATTGAATGGGGATGGGAAGGGCTATCTAAATATAAAACAAATATATTTGGAGACAGTGCCATAGAAGCCCCTGTTGTTAATATAATATATGTACTTTCTAAATTTTGTTATTGACGTAAAATATATATATGTCATTTACTATCTTTACCATGTTTAAGTAAGGTGCATATTTTTGAAAGCAAATGAATACTTTTACAGACTCAGGAGTTTATGGCATATTCTACAAGATGTTATTAGACAGCTATGATTCATACACCTTTCCTCCTTAAGAGCCCGTAGCATCACGCCAGAGAGAAAGCTCCCTGGTTTCTCAATGAGGTTATCATGTCTTCCTAAAACACAAATGACGACATGTAATCTGCTGAGTGTCATGTGGACAATAGGGCATAACATTTGAACCTGCTACCACCCAGGAAAAGGGAACAAGGGGTTCTCCTTGAACAGGACGGGTGGTCCGATCAGAAAGGAGGCCAGAAGAGCTAAAATGTGAAAGGGAAGTAAGACTTGGGACCCATCATCCAAAGGTCGCCACTCGAATGGTACAGTATATTAGGTCAGCTCTCACTCTTTAAACCAACGCAGAAAAGACTGCTCTCTGTGGTTCTGCATGGAATTTTGTTTTCATACGTAGGATTTTAATCACTATGAAGTGATCAAGTGCCTGATAATTTTCAAATTCTTGGCAATGGGTTTGCTGGAGATTTCGTAGGGTGGTAAGAATTCACACTACAAATTAAGGCTTTAAAGATACTTCCAGAGAACCAAGGAATGAACTAATGAGAAGAAGCGTAATTACAACCTAATTTTATTTTAAAATCTGCTAAAGAAATTCTTGGGGGACTTATTGTCTCTTTCCACTCAAATAAAATGGACACAATTAGATCAGAATGTAATAGAGTTTGAGAGAAAACAATTATTTCCTGAGAGAAGCTCTTTATCAAGAGCTGTTCAGGCAACCAAGTGGGAACAGAAGACAGAGAAACACGTCCATGCAGCCCTCACCCACTGCCCAAGTCCAGTTTCCCCTGCTCTTTAATAGAGAAAGGAAGTATAAATAGTAGGAAGAATGAAAAGTGTAACAGCCTGTAAATCAGGGCCAGAACGCTTCTGAGGACAGAGAAGAGGAGGTTCAAAGTCTGAGGCATTTACATTGTTTGGGAAATTTATCAGTACTCAGTTGACACATTCAGTTTGTGGAAATACAGATATTGGAAGAATGTAATATTTTAGAGTTCATACAATTGCCTTTGGGAGTGGCACTTTTGAGTCATAAAGAATTTCACCCACACAAATTACCTATCTCATCTCAACTACTCATTAAAGAGGGTGATTGTAAAATAAAATACTCCAAAAGAGAATGCTATGGGGTATAAAAAGCCACTACACACAGGTTTAGAACTTCTGATTTCCCTCACCAAGTGTCTGCCTATATCATTAACCATCTGAGTGTATTTTTTTCTCATGCATAATGTGCAAGAGGATATTAAATTAGATTAATAGTTATTTTGGTTAAAAATGTATATAATCATGCCTTTAAAAACAACTGTATTATTAAGTGAATCTAATTATTTTAATATGTTGTAAGCAAATTATTCATTCTAACAGTAAGAATTCTAAAGTATTACTTTGATATCTGACCAGTATTGAATCATCCAAACCACAGCAAGCTGTCTTACAGCGGTGAGTAAAGTTCAAATAATTTCTGGCCATTTTATTAATTCCACTTGAAACATGTGGAGTTGGGGATTTTTGCATTCAATATAATCAGGTTATGATTATAGATTTATATTGGAGTCCTTAATGGATTCACCTAGTAGAAATTCTCTGGCAACAGAGGCAACCACAGAGACCCTCTGCTGGGTCAATTAATATAAGTGTTCCTCTAATGAGCCGAGAGGTATTTAGAAGCTCAGGGATCAATTACTTTGTATGTCAACAAACAATTTAGGAAGGTAACTAGAGCAGTTAAATGGACAGTAATTCCATTTATAATACTAACCATATTAATGTAATCTGAAAATATGTTTTCATGCCATGCTTGAAACTCCCCCAATGGCATTTGCATCCAGGGAAAATGAGTCAAGAAAAAATTACTCGTGAAATAAAAACTTTGACTTCAATTTCTACTCTAAAAATTAAAAAGTGTGTATAGTTGAGTGTTCAATAATTACTGTGAATTAAGATCTCAAGATATCCTATAGTTTAACTACTAGGACCAAGAATTAAAGCCTTCGACATCAACATGACTTTACTTTTTGTTCCAGCAAGCATTTGCTCAGAAAGATAAGACTATAAGCTCATGAGTAACTTTGTGATTTGCTTCAGGAAATTTCTCCCAAATCAACGGACTGCTCAAACCCTTCTCCACCCAGAAATTTCTCTTTTATGAATCAGATATTTATCAACACTTGCTTCAAGACTTTTAACCTCTCGGGGTCAACCTGTTCTAAACTGCAGAAGCCTGGGCTTGGCCCAAACTTGCTCAGATTTCCTCCTGCAAAGATTAATCTTAAATCACTAAGTCCAGACTGTAAAAGCTTACAGAGGACATTCCATTCCCTGGCTCTGCCTTCTGAGGACTAGTGGAAGACGTGGCCATGCATTCCACCACAGTGGGAGTAATGAGAAGAGCTTTGCTTTATCAACGGGTTATTTTACGAGACTGACCAAGACAGCCGCACTGTTCTCCTCACGTGACTATTCCTGACTGTAGGTGCCTGGCTTTCTTGCTCTGTTTTAGAACGTGTTTTTTAGAAAACTTGTGATCAAACATTTTCCTCTGTCTGTTGAAGATGTTATGTCTTTTCCCAGGATGTTGCCTATTCTACAACCCAAGACTCGGAGCCATCCCTCTGACTGTTACTTGTCGAGGAAGACAAGACCTCTGTCTCTCAGTCCCAAGGGGAGGGCAGATGTCTGATTTCATCACGTTGCTTCAAGTTGTAATCTTGCTTCCTGTCATGGCAAGCTTTCTTTCCTTGGGAAAAGAACAATTAACAGACCCAGAGCCTCCGATCCTGACCCCTACGTGAAGCTCTTAAAGGCCCCTCTTCTCTCTGCTTCAGCACAGTGAGGTGCTTGGGGGTCCTGGGCTTGCTCCCTTTTGCAGTAGCCTTAAATAAAGTCATGTTTCCTGGTTAATTTTGGTGCAATTTTTGCTTTGTTATAATTTTTCAAGGAGTAAGCAGTCAACACTCACTTTCTCACATAATAAAAGGACAGTGGGACCATACCTATGGTGCATTTTACAAGGGTACATGTCACATCTACTAAGTGTAGAGTATAAATGTCTGAACACAATAATAAAGTGTGGTGAAGGCTATGTTAACCAGGTTGTTGTAAGTACTTCAAATCGTATATAAAATCATCACATTGTATCCATAAATGCATTCATGTGCACAGCTATGATTTAATAAAACCAAAGAAAGAAATGGACATTTTTGTTGTACATAAACATTATTTGCAAAACTCAAACACACTTACCATAACGAATGCTGTGATTTTTCTTCCCAGCTGGAACTTATCTTTTTCTTAGGTAATTCAACATAATCTAATCAAGCAATCTGATGAGTAAATATTTAACAATGATTCAAACACAAATAGTTCAAAAATTATTTCTAAATGAAATATAATGTATCAATAAGATAAAGAAGTTCTATGTGAACTACAGGTAATAATACATATTTGCTATTATTTGATTTTTATTATTTGTTGAACATTATATAAGCACCACTGTTCTTTGTATTAATCATTAAATATTCACAAAACACTAAAAGGTTGGTGAAATTACTATTTTAATAATACAAGTTTAAAAAACAAGTACAAAAACAAAAAAACCAAGAGGACACAGAACTTACCCAAGGTCACATAAAAGTCTAAAAAAGAACATTCGGTTTTTCAATTGGTTTACACCACTATGTTATTCTTATTCTCTTTTTGAAGGTTAAGTACTTTTTAATGTTTATTTATTTTTACTATTTTCCCTTTACTTAACTAGAGGGAATTAAAGGAACTCAGGAACTCAGTCTTTTTTTTTTTTTTCACTAAAACTTTAAATTTGTATTGCTTCATCACCAAAATGGCCAGTATTTTATAACTATATCATACAGTGGTATTAAAGTATTTAAACATACACATTTAAGACTATACAACATGTTTAGAAAGAAATGTGCTTCTTCCACATCCAAAAATACAACATTTTTTTTTTACTTTCTAAGAAAGTGACAGTTCAGTATCTTGAAAGTTTCACTATGCAGAGTACTTGACGAGTCAAGGAATTAAAAATTCTTTGTATCAAAGTCACTGTTCAGTTCAAATGATTCCTGAATGCCAGGGAATGACTTACACCTTCAGGGCCAGCCTTCCTAGTAAGGTACGGTTCAAGTCAGTCCATCAAACCAGATGAGAATGAGCTGGCCCATTCCTGAGCACTGTTCTCTCTCCCTGCCCAGACCCTCATGTACATCCAGCATCCTGGATATTTGGAACCTCAGCCCTGCAACGTCCTCAAGACATCCAATGTATAATCTGCTGCAGAGAATTTAAAAACTCCTGGCAACATAGCTATCAGCCTCTTCTGACAACTTTGCTTCCTGTTTCTCTCTTATATTAATGTTACAGTCACATTATAGAATACCAATATTATAGGCATCTCCTATATTTTGAAATATTTTCCTTACTTTCACACAGTCGTCACAGGAGGCTAATCCTCATTCTGCTTTCTTCTTCCATGACAACTTATTATAGAGACATTTGTCAAGGGCACATATTCTGTACACATCCACTCTCATCATCAGGACATTTTTCTGATGATAAGAAGTATTAAACATTTAATTTCTAAACTGAATACTAGATGGGATTTTAAGTGAGATCTATTTAAAAAAAAAACATTTGACAGAGGAGGAGCTAATGCTTCCTCTCTGATTATATGTGGCATTAGTTAGCTCTGTGACTTTGACGGCAGACATTATGCTCCTAGGTTTTAGCCTTCTGTAAAATGATATTTGAGACATGTGGAATGTGACAGACATAAATTAGAAACACTTGCTTACACAGGAAGGTTTATAGCAGCACAATTTACAATAACAAAGACATGGAAACAATCCATCCCAGTGCCCCCCAGTAGGTGACTGGATTATTCATGTGGTGTGTAAACACTATGGAGGACTTCTCAGCCATAAGGGGAGATGGCGACCTAGTGTCTTTTGTGATAACCTGGATGGATCTGGAGACCATTCTTCCAAGTGAAACATCACGGGAAGAAGAAACAAACACATGTGATTTAACATCACGTTGCATCTGATTGATCAACACTTAAGTCCACATATGGAAGTCAATTTCAATGAAAATCAAGCTGGGAGAGGGGATGGAGAGTGGGTAGATTCACCCCTGTTGGGTATGGTTCATACTGTCTGGTGGAGGGCATCCTTACAACCTCGATCCAGTTGTAAAAAACCCCAAAGTATGTATAATGCAATGATACATCTCAAAACTATTAAGAATAGAGTATAAATGTCTTACCACACCAAATAAGTAAGAGAGGTGATAGTTGCATTAATCAGTTTGATGTGAGCATTTCACAATTTATATTAAATCAGTAAATTGTACCCCATAAATGCATCAATGTACATAGTTATGATTTAATAAAGAAAAATAAAAATGAATAAAAATGGTTTTATGATAATAGGAAAAAAA